>JANHGO010008012.1:0-46135 GCA_024606505.1 Aquila spilogaster | reverse complement strand
CATTTCAGGAATGACAACCTGATTGCAAAGATAAGTACCAGAAAAGATTTGATCATGTCATTGATATTGATGGGAAAGTATAACTCAGGGTTTCATGGGGATTGACTTGATGGGCAAGCTAAAGTGCATGTGTAAGGATTAGGCTTGTCAGTGGGAAACAGTCTGGTCATTACAGTTAGCTCATTTATGATACAAAGAGGCAAGTGTATGTAAGTAAATCTTTGGTCCTTTCTGAATAAGACTGAATGATTTCAGTCAAACTGCCATCTTATCTCGGAACTATCAGAAACAAGTAGTTATTAGTAACAGCAGAATGATACAAAACCATCTGTATCTTGAATGCTGAGAAAGCATTGGGATAGTTTGTCCCAGGTCATGAAATTATCATAGAAAAGATGATATGATTCTCTTTTTCCAAATGAACCAAACTGCTCTTTATGCCTCTGTGCGACACAAAAGAAGAATAATGAGGGAAAGAATATGAACCTTCAGCCATCTCTTAATGTACACATTTGAGTCATGTCACCAAGCTGAAACTCCATTTTGTTTACACCATAGTCTCAATGTCATTCTTTTTGCTTAATCAGTTGCAGAATCTTATTTTTGTTTCACATGCTTTGTTACTACTGATTTTATTACAGTTCAGAAATATGTAATTATTTATGCTATTACAATGGCCCCAGTGGGAAGGGTATTTTGCTCCGCTTCGTGTGTGTCATAAAAGCTGTAGTCCCTAGTGACTGTTATATTTGTTATCAGTAATTATTCAGTAATGACAGAACAATAGTAGTGGTTTAATTCTCAAAATATAGAAGTGTTTTTAATCTATTCCAATATAATAAGACTCTGGGATATAAACAGTGTTCCTAGTTCCATACAAAGTTATGTCTTCAAAACTGACAGAAACTTCCAGAGCCCATGGGTATGGGGAAGTTTTGAAAATAAAGCTTGAGGGGGACCTAGACAGGCTTGAGCAGGGCCTGGGAGAACCTCATGAGGTTCAATAAATCCAAATGAACGTCTTGTACCGGAGTCGATGAAACCTCCACCACCAAGCTGGGGGATGAAAGGATTGAGCACAGCCCTGCCGAAAAGGACTCGGGAGTACTGGTGGATGGTAAGCTGGACATGAGCCAGGCATGTGCCCTCGCAGCCCAGAAAGCCAACCGTATCCTGGGCTGCATCAAAATAAGCACCCCTCTACTCTGCACCAGTGAGGCCTCACCTGAAGTACTGTGTCGAGGTGTGCAGTCCTCAGTGCAGAAAAGACAGGATCTGTTGGAGCACATCCAAAGGAAGGCCACAAAAATGATCCAAGGGATAGAACCTCTCTCTATGAGGATGGGCTGAGAAATCTGGGGCTGTTCAGCCTGGAGAAGAGAAGGCTTTGAGATGACCTGTTAGCGGCCTGCAGGAAAGAAGGGAACAGACTCTTGACCAGGGTCTGTGGTGATAGGACAAGGGGAAATGGTTTCAAACTTAAAAGGGTAGATTTAGGTTGGATGTAAGACGAAGTCTTTTACAGCGAGGGTAAGTGGTGAGGCACTGGTACAGGTTGCCCATAGGTGTGGTGGATGCCCTGTCCCTGGAGACTTTCAAGGCCAGGCTGGACCAGGCTCTGAGCAGCCTGATCTAGCTGTGGATGTCCCTGTTCATTGCAGGGGAGTTGGACTGGATGACCTTCAGAAGTCACTTCCAACTCTGAGAATTCTATGATTCTGTGAAAAGGAAATGTTTTTCTTCTTGGGCATGATTATGTTGTTCCTTTTGCAGCCAGAACTCTAATTTCAAGTCTTATTTGCTAGATATATATTTGAATTAGTTCCTTAGTAGGGACAAGGCAGCCAACGTAATACTGTTGGTTGCTGCTGCACAAGTAACTCATTTCTAAACTACGTGCAAAACCAGAATCTTCGCTAAGCAAGCTGCTTAGTATAGCTGCACCCAACTTTAATCACAGGAGAGTTCCTGTTCACAAGTCAATACAAGGGGTCATAAACTAGTCCAGAGGATCTTACCGACTCTGTGCTCCTGCAAGTGCATTTGTACTCATGATTACAAAGAATAAAGTTTAAAGATCAAAGTAAAAGGGTAATAGGGTAATTTTCAACCTTGTAGTACCCTACAGTGAAGTCAATTACATGAATAATTCAATATATCACAGGCATGCATTGTAAAAACTAGTCAGAGGAAGTAACTTTGTGATAACAACCCTACATCAACTTGTCTCTTTGCCCAAAGTGTACTGGGATTGAGAGCTTTTGCTTTGTTATTTTAAATCAGTTTTCTTTTTGAAGTTTTCAAATAGTTTTATCCTAGAGATTACAGGAACAATGGTACCTGTGTTGCACTGTATTACAGCAGCACTTTGAAGGGGTAAGCAAATAGCTGAGGAGTTATATTCTAAGAAGCTATCAGAAGTAGACTGAATTTGACAGTCAGCAGCCACCCCATCCTCTCAAATGTTTCCTTGTGCTTCTTGGCATTCAAAAATCAAGCAGATCAATGGCTTCTGATCACATTCTTGGGGATACTTAATCTAGAAGAGGCAAAAGGGAGTCTGTGTCAACCCCATGATTGTGAAAATGGATAAGTATATTTACTTAAAAGAACTACCAACCTATGTAGGATAAATAAAGAGTTTATCCTGAATTTACTTCAACTACTGCTTTGCACTCTACCTTCATTTTAATCTTTATGTACTAATGTCTGTATTAAGAATGTTGCACCAAAGTGATGTTGTGCTATGACTTGAGAAAAAAATACAGAAACCTTTCTACAGATCCTTTCTCCGCCTTATCCTGTCCTTTGCGATCTTGGCATGCTATTGACATGCAGAGTGACTATGTAGTCAGATGTACCTTCTCTCCAAGAACAGGCAAATGAGCATGCTCTATAGTTAAAAAAAAGCTGGTCCAGGAAATTCCTTAATAATAATAAAAAAATTCTCACAAGCAAGGAAGCAATTTTTTCTCCATAAGCATGAATTAATTTAGAACATGTTTATAGGGTGTATCCCACATGCTCTAATGGGTATGTCAGACACATGACATTATTTAGTATTACACAGCTCAAGGCATCATCTTTAAATTAAAGTGTTGGATAGCCCATATTTGTTCTTGAAATGTAGCAGATGCCATTTGATTACATAAATCTCAAGAAGAGATTGTAAAGCTATAAGAATAGGCACAGTACTGAACACAGAATATTAGTCTGTGCTTTGCAAGAAAAGCTGTTCATTTCTAGGAGAAAGAGCCCAAATGATACCAATTCTAATGCCAATTGCAGGCAACTCCATCAAGCAGTGCCACTGAATTGTCAACCTACTGTTTAAAGAAAGCTGAGGCAGGTGATGATGTTTGCTTGAAGGCATAGTTTCTCTCCCTGGACAAACACAAGGAGCAGGAGTAAAGGCTTCTCCTTTCATCCTCACTACCAGCTAGGCCTTTTTAAAGCTAACCACAGTCTTTGAAGCTAATCTTCTTTTCAGTTTCCTTGGCATGTGCAAGAAAACTCCACTTGCTCATAATCAGGAGCCAAATCATCCAATTTCTGAACAGGAAGAATATACAGGACAATCCTTTCAAATGAACTATGTGAGCATGGGAGGAGCAGAACATTAACTGGATACAGCATGCTAGTTCTCATGCTGCAGTGGACTGAAGGGAAATCAAAGTTCTGGGCAGTAGCTGTTTTTCTGAAGCCAAAGAGATGACCAGATTTTAGCAGAAGAATTAAGTGTTGCTCTTGAAAAATACAGAATGTTCTGCAATTCTGGAAGCACGAGGACTATACTAGATTGGTGAAGAAGTGATGCATAGCCCTATCTGAAGGGAAAGAGTACTACTGCTCACAGTGCTGAAGAGATTAGCCAAAAGACTTTCAAGACAAGCTTTCATGAAGCTGCCTTGTTGACTTCAGCTGAGTTGTTTGAGTGATTCTAGAATAAAAATTCATTACTGCTTCTTTTAGAAGCTGTTTGTCCTAGAGTTGTTCCCAGAACAGTGAAAGTTTGATCATTAATCAACTTTAATTAGTAAGTCTGATTTCCTCTTTTTTTCTTTTTTTTTCCTTTCTTCTATCTCTTGTCATCATTGCACACATTGCCTCAGGCATTTTCGTGTTCACTAATCTTTTCAATACTCATAAAGCAAGTCATACATAAATAATCTTTTGGGGAGTACTTATGTATTTTTTTTCAAGGTGAAGTACACACCCTTCTGAAATTATGAAGGAAGAAATTAAGAAAGAATGAAGAAAGAGAAAAGTGTTAATAGGAAAAAAAAAACAAAAACAAAAAGAAAATAAGCAGCCATGTAATATTTAGTTTCTATGTATTATTCTTTTTATAAGAATTTGTAAATAATCTTGACAGAGTATAAGCACAGAACTATATTCTGTACACGTCATACAAACTTTTAAAAATCCTGTTTGAATTCTTGCTAAAACAAGTTTAGCAGTCTACAAGCAAGCATGCTTTTAGCATTGCAACACCCAAAACCATTTTATAGGTCTTGTGGCTTGGATCTCATTCTTAGTGGGGGTTACTCTTTATTTCTTATCCAGAGTGTTTACATCTTTGTGGTGTCAGCAACACAGACCCATCTTCATAAGACCAGAAAGAAAAAAAGAGCAATAAATCTCTGAAATGTGTTTTCAGCATGTCTGTAATTCTGAAATATTTAAATATAGAACAGTCCTTTCCTTTGAAAACTGGATTGGAGCTCAGAGAAGGATTGATTACAATATTTTTTTTATTCAAGATGATCTGAACAAAGATGGGGCTAATATTTTTCCTGTCTAAAATGTAACCTTGAATTTGAGGAACATTGTGAGAATTGTTACTGAGGGAGTTACTGTTGGTCACTATGGGACTGAAGCCAAGATTTTCTTACAGAAAGAAGTACAGTTCACCAATAAAATGATATAATCTATGTATTACTGTAATGATGCAGTAAAAAGGTGAGATGTTTAGGTACTATAAATAGAGAGATCTAACTTCTGTGTCTGTATTCATAATTTTAAATATAATGTTATTCTGACAGGTCAGTACAGATTCCTGTAAGTAATTCATAAGTGGTTTGAGAGATTCCATACAACTGGGCATCTGTGCTGTTTTTTTTTTTTTGATGAACTGAGATTTGAATCTCATATTTTGATAAATTATAATATCGTTGTAACAACATGACCCTCAGGGAATCAAAGATTCCTTGTGTCAAGTACCTTTAGACTGTTCAGCACTTTATGGAGCCAAAAATAGTTTCTGCTCAACAGAGTTCTTACTGAAAGCACGGAACCCGAGACGGAGTGATAAGTAGATAACTGAAGTTTGAAAGGCAGGAGAAAGAAAGGCCTACACAAAGCTAACTACAAAGCTATGTGGATTTGAATAAATAAACAGCTTCAGTGTGCAACAATGTAGAGTGACAAGAAAAGAGATAAATAACTAAGTTGTCATTCTCTTCTTATAACTGCTGCACCTAATTAGTCTGGAAGTGGAGATTGAATGAAACAACAGTGTTTTTAATAGAGAAAGAATCCCTCAGAAGATTCAAAGTCAAAATGTGTGCTTCAAGAGTGGAGGCAGCCCCTCACCTACAGTTGCCCTCTCTCATCTGTGTGTGTACCTGGATGCCACAAATTCTCTTCTGATGAGCGTATATTTTGGGAGACTGAGCACAAAATAAAGCCCTCCTTTCTAATATGACTCTATTATGAAGTATAACCCTTTGACGAATGGGAAATACATTTTATCATCTCTTCTCTGAATCCTGTGCTATAGAGCGTGCACATATCTACCTTCCAAGAGATTCTGCCCTTCCCAGTGCAAGATTGAACAAAAAAAAGTCTGTATTCAGTTATCTGCTCTGATCACTAGCATTTTTAACCTCATCTACTTAACACACTAATTGTTCTGTCAAGATAAAGGTTAGTCACGTGTCCTTATCACTGATCTTGTGGTAGAAACTCTGGCAACCAAAGAGGACACACATAGGTTCAATTTTTTTTCCTACTTACCTTGAGACAACCATGTTGTATTTATGTGTTAGGTTTGCATATGCATAGGCTGCCTGTATGGATAAATGGGGAGACATCATCAGAGGTCAAGTCAGCCCACCTAAAGTCTGGATGTGGGCCACCATGGCATTCCAGTTCTCAAGAATTTTAATAGCAACAGATTCAAAATATCAATGCAGGAATCATAAGCTGCGCATAGACAGATTCCACAAATAGTCACACAAGTCCAATCCACACACCCAAATAGATGTTTCCCAGCTGCTGGAGTGAGTGGGGTCCCCTGCTGCTATCTCTGTCTGTCTTAGCAGCTGGGATGGAGCTTCCTGCTGCTTCAAGGGCAGTTGGTCTTTTTCTCTACTTTTAGAATGGAAAGAATGAAAGATGCCTAAAGCATTCTCACTAACTGAGAAGAGTCCTTAGCTGCCAGTACTTCAAGAGGAGAGTAGATCTTACTCTTTGGGGAAAGAGCTGTCACTGACCTTACGTTATTTTTTGCTGCCTTACTTTGATTTAATGGGGACAAGAAAAAAAAATGGAAGGGAAAAAAGGGTTAATATTGAATATAATACTGAAGGTACTGTAGAGGAGCTGTCACTTAAATTTAAGCATTCTAAAAAATTGAGTCAATTGAATAAACAATTTTTCTGACTGTCATGAATCAAATGCTGGGAAAGCATGTTAACAGATTGTATGCCAGCATCAAGATTTAAGTAAATCACTTTGTGTTATTACAATAGCACTTCATTTGAATGGAAGTTGCTAGAAATCCCCTTAGTAAATTAACCCAGCTATTCTTAATAGCAACTGTAGCTTTTTGTAACCACATTCACATTAGTCATCTTAGAAAGAAAAATATTTCTAATTAGCAAAATGGCAATAAATTGCATATTATTTTAGTGACTGGAAATGTGTTGTGCTTTCAGCTCTGAGCAAACTTTGTGTTGCTACATTAGTTTTCAGTATGATTCCATGTAGTAGTTTGCCAGGAGATCTTCTCTCTGTGCAGTTCTACAAGTACTTCTGTACTCTACAAAACAAGAAATGACAGAAATATGTTGTAAAAATGTATCCTCTCTGTTGGGAGGTTTTTTATTACACATACGTGTAGTCCAAATAATTTTAAACTTACATTTCCACCAAGTCTCATCTTTGCTTTAACAAGTGTTTTTTATTAACTGGAATGATGGGTTTTTCATTTTGAACTGAAATCTCCTTTTTGTGTTTTTAAAAGGGCATATATCTGAAGGCTTATTTTTGAAAGCTGAAATGCAATATGTTGAAAAAGCAGTTGCGAACTCTTTTTCTGTAATTGAAAAAATACATGAGTTAGGCTTTAAAGTGTAAAGAATGATACAGCTACTATCTGTGCTGACTCAGGCCAACTTGCTTCCATGCTGGTCTGACCTTCAAAAGGAGTTAGGAAAATCACTTGAGGAGAAGAGAATGTCTGTGTAAAAATGCGAATAAAAACTTTTCATCGCTGCATGCAAAATATCAAGTGTAATACATGTTATCATTTTGATCTTAACATAGCATTTTCCTAATATTAGCAATACATCCCAAAAGAATACTTCTTTTATAGTTGCAAATTATGCACTAATACATTCTTATTTCTTAAAAATGTAATAAGAAGCAAGTGTCACTGCAACTGTGTTGCTGTAACACAGCACATTTTTATTGTATTTGGCAATGTGTTAGTAATACCCAGATCCAAATGTATTTTTCCTTTATATCTAACTAGTATGTAGTGATCAGAATGGCAACAGTGATTTGAATGGTCATAAGAACAAGTAAAACATCTTTGTTGGTCAGGCAAGAACTTTGGTCAGTTTTGTTTGTTGTTTTTTTTACAGAAGAAATGTGTGAAAATTACACATATGTATAGTCTTGAGTACCATATCCATGAAGTAAGCAGTTATGTATTTTGACAAGTTGATTGTAGAATATTTTCTGAGAGGATAAATAATTTAATCACATTAAATTAATAAGATGGTGCAATTAGACATGGTAGCCAACATCTGTTTCCAGACGTACTGCAGAGAAGGGATAGGGCTGCTGCATTGAATATTCTCACAGATATAATAGCATGTAGGCTGTGTCATGTGATGTCATGGTGTTGGGGTTTGTCATATGGACAGTCACTAGTCTGCAAGCCTTGGTGTCTGCAGATGCTATGATGCATTCACAGATGAGGGGCTCTGTGTGTGGAGGACAGGTGATCTGCTGATCATCTGCAGACCATTTACAATATCCTCAGCAGCAGAGATCATTGTTTGGGATTGCTTTGTTATGTTAGACGTTGATATTCCCCAGGAGTTATTATTAAGGCCTGTCCTGTTTGATATTGTTATCGATGACCTGGATGAGGGAATTGAGTGTAGCCTCAGTAAGTTTGCAGATGGCATCAAGCTGGGAGGAAGTATCCATCTGCCTGGGGGTAGGAAGGCCCTTCAGAGAGATCTAGATAGGCTGGATCTCTGGACTGAGGCTAGTGGTATGAAGTTCAACAAGACCAAGTGCTGGCTCCTGCACTATGGCCACAACAATCCCAGGCAACGCTACTGACTTGGGGCAGAGTGGTTGCAAGACTGTGTGGATGATGTGGACCTGGGGGTGTTGGTTGACACTCAGCTGAACATGAGCCAGCCAGTGTGCCCAGTTAGCCAAGAAGGCCAATGGCATCCTGATTTGTATCAGAATAGTGTTGGCAGCAGAATCAGGGAGGTGATCATTCTCATGTTGAGGCCCCACCTTGACTACTGTGTTCAGTTTTGGGCCCCTCACTACAAGAAAGACATCAAGGCCCTAGAGTGTGTCCAGAGAAGGGCAGTGAAGCTGGTGAGGGGTCTGGAGCACAGGCCTTATGAGGAGAGGGTGAGGAAACTGAGATTGTTTAGTCCGGAGAAGAGGAGGCTCAGGGGAGACCTTATTGCTCTCTGCAATTATGTGAGAGGAAGTTGTGGCCAAGAGGAGATTGGCCTCTTCTCCTGTGTAACTAGTGACAGAACTGGAGGGGATGTCCTCAAGTTGCACCAGATGATATTCAGGTTGGATATTAGGAAAAATTTCTTCTTGAAAAGAGTGGTCAGCTCTGGAATGGGCTGCCTGGGGAGGTGGTTGGAGTCACTGTCCATGGAGGTGTTCAGGAAACATTTAGATGTTGTAGTAAGGGACATGGTTTACTGGGGAAATATTGGTGGTAGGTGGATGGTTGGGCTAGATGATCTTGGACATCTTTTCCAACCTTGGTGATTCAATGATTCTATGATTAGGATTTCACTTAAGCTTGTAAGTGACGCATTTTTCTACTAAGTTCCTTTTATGGGGTTCATTGCTCCATTTACTTAATGCCCTACCTCCTGATTAATATAATTTCTATCTGCCATGCCTGTATCTTTTCTGTCTTTAGGAGATCAAGGAAACCACAGAACTAGAACAAACTCTGTCCATATTGCCTTCCATAGTCACCTAGTTTTCATGGGCCATTACTGATCTTTCACAGATATTTTGGTAAAGTCCTTATCTTGATATGATGGAAAAATGGATAATTAAAATTCCTTCCAGGATCCCAACTGATTCCTCTGAGTAAGCAACAAGGAAGGATATCATCATCATCATCATAATCATCATGTTATACTCAAGACCACACCATCTGTTTCCTTAGATTCATAATCCATAATCTAAGGATCAATGTACATTGCCCTTTTGCTGTAGGATCTGAACAGCTGAAAGAGTGACAAAACTGACATCCCTGCCAGACCCCTTTCTTGATGTTGGACCATTTTGTCTTATAGTAACTTTTATTATTTTGACTGCTGTTTTCTGCTTGTAACAATATTGACAAAGCTTGATTCACTGAATAAATCTTAGGAGTGTCCAGTTCTAATAGACTGACAAGCTACTTGAAAGTTGTATAAAACAGTAGTTTTACTCAGTAACTAAAGTGAAATATCACTGGGTGGGACCAAAAAGAAATGCAGTCCTTGACCTTTTACTCTTTGGTCTGAGCGTCCTTGTTCCTAATTCAGGCTAGCAGTACTGGTTGGTAGCAAACCATTCAGACTATACAGGCATATTTTCTGTCCACATCTCATAACACAATCTGAAACCACCTGAGGTTAGTAGCACTGAAACCATTCTGTAAACCTTTGGGTTGCACAGGAGCCTGGTGACTGCTTGCACAGAGAGTGTCTCTGCAATCTCTTTAAGTGTCAAATCAGAACTTCTGCTAGGAACTGCTGGCTTGCCAGACAAAGAAAGGCAATTCACTTGGACAGTGCAGAGAACTACAGCTCTCCTATAATGAATTCATTATTAACACAGAGAGAGACAGAGCTAAGCAGTTTCAAATTCACAAATCATTTTACTAATATCTGTGGGTTTTGGCACCTCACGAGCAGACTCCTTCCCCTGGAGAGAGTCTTTCATATTGCTTAATAATGCATCTGTTATTATGAGAAGGATGTTGAGAGTTTTGACCACAGCAGCTCAGCTGAAGCAGCTGTTGCTTCAGAAACTGCAAAAGCAGAAAAAGTACATCTAAAATTTTTAAATATATGCTCCCAATGTGGTCTGTTTCTCAGCTGAAAAAGGAGCCTTTGCATTGCAGCTGCCACCTGTCTGAAAAAGGGGAAGCTTTATAAAGAGTTTTCTTGGAGCTGCATTTGGCTGCACATTTCAGGACACAGCCAAAGCCAACTGTTAAGAACTATTGTTAAACAGTGAATTCAGCTATTCCTCCCTGCATAGATTTCTCATGACCCTGATCTTCCACAAGGGCTGGCAGTTATAGTGAGTGACATGGAAGCCTAGCAATCTCCAGAAACAAATATAATTATCTGGCTGATGATAGGTATTTGGTTCAAAGTGCTTTGGGAAACAGCAATTATGATTTCACGGAAAAATGAAGTGTTGGTAACCACAACAGAAGCCCATATATCAGCCAGGTAATTATCTCCACCCTGTGAAGGGGAACTGCTGTAGGCATCCATCAGGTTTCTCACAGAATGTCAGAGTCTGCCTGGTTGGATACAACAGTAACACTGAGGCTATGCTTTATATATAGGGACTGAAAGATCTTTAGCAGTTAACAGCTTTCTTGAAGGGATGTTGGGAGAGAATCCTGTGGATGTTGTGTGTCTATCTTCCAAAGATTGTACTTCACTGTATACAAACTAACTGCATATTATGTAGCTACCACTGCTTTTTCTGATGGCAGATATTTACTCTAGTTTAGATTCTGCCTCCTCCTTCCACCCACTTTCTCATATTAGGTAATACCATACTCCTTAGTGAATTCTATAAACTCAGCTGCAACTTTTAAGGAGCACTGGAAATAAGTTCTATAGAAAGTCCTGTTTTAAAGCTGTTTCATACTGGATTTTATATCTAACTCCTTTAAATATGGAATGGAAAAACTGAACAACAGTAGCACCCTTTGTGTTTTGAGATTGTAAATCAAACATAAATTTTATGCAAATAAGAAACAGCAAGTGCCTTTTAGCAAAGAGAGTTTTGGAGTTCTGGATTTCTCACACTGATGTGCAGAGAGCAATGGGAGTCATATATTTTTTGATGCATTTCTAGTGTTTTCTAGAACTAAAGAGCAAGTGTCCTGTCCCTGTTTACAGATAACACACAGAGCCATACTTGAATTCATGACTTTTACAGACATGTGTGGCCTTATACTGACAAAAAATGCAGCTCAAAAGAAAAGGAAAATTTGTAGTTCAGCCCAATACTGTATGCCAAAATCTAAAAATGGCTTAACATGGCTTATTAAATGATCAGACTTCAAGCAGCTTGTTCTAATTTGTAGGCCAGAAATGTTAGGCTCTTCTCTTCTTCCCCAAATGCTGTGGAAACAAATTAGTTTTTTTTTTTTAAATAGGCAATTATTGGAGGAAATGCTAAGTAATTATATATAATAAATACTCATGTTGTGTGCAAAATGTTCTCTGAAGATGTCATATAATTGCTGTGCCAGAAGATATTGCAAGAAAAAAAGTCTATGATGGTTTAGGACCTAGAGCACATTGAAAGGGTTTGAATTGGAGTTCTAGTCAAACATCCTGTCTCAATGTGGACAAATCATATAGCCTTTTAGTATATGGCTTATTTGCATCTTTAATGAGATACAGGAGTACAATAATAGTAGCAACAGAAATCACATACAGGGATCTAGTGTAAATTATTTTAGTACCATTACCAATTTAGATTAGGAAGCAAATTTTGTACATTGTTAACTATGAAAGAATTGTATTGGCTATGAAAGAAATGTGTTTTCTGTAGTCAGTGGAGTTGTGTAGGCTGAATTCCACTCAAACCAATAATGTGTGTTTTCCAGAACAAATTGTTGTTTGAAAGACCATGTAGATAACTGATGCCAGCTGAATTATTTGGTTGTATCCAGGTGTAGGTGTGTCACAATCACACTGACAGTGCAGAAAAGGATTGGAGAGAACTTATTTTAATACTGCAGCACAGAGAAATAGTCCAACCTTTGAGACTAGTTCTTGAATTGAGATGATAGGATAACTCTTTGTGCTGCTCTGTGCCTGGCAGAGCTAGATATGTCTTGTTCTACAGCCCTTTGTCCTCCTGCATGCAAACCACCTGCTCCTGCATGCTGGCTGCTGGCACAGTGCATACAATCTGAATAGCTAGTCCCGATTTTCTTTCTGAAGAAAATGCTGCAGGGCAGGTAGAAGTCACTGGTCTATTTCTGACTTGTGAAATAGCTGGAATTGTTGCACCGTTTTCTTTTTACTGATATACCATGTATTTTAGCTATCTCATTTTGTCAGGAAATGGCCTGGGTAGTACTTGTGGTACCACAGAGACATGAAGAAGTAGTAAATCTTGAAGTATGACTCTGTATATGGGAGGGATTAGATTAGCATGCAAAACTGAAATACTGACCAGTGCCTAGTGGCAATATTTGTACGTGAATTTCTGAACTTAAACAGTCATTAACTTGGAAAAGACAGTGGGAATAAATAAGATCCCATAATTGCTGGGGAAGAATTCCAATTTTCAGCTATTTATTTCTCCTTATTAGTGTCAACTCTTTTATGATAATAAATCTTATGCTGTATCTTATCTTACGCTAATCTTATGCTATTTCTTCCTAATCACTTCTAATATTACAATATATTTGTATGTATTTTATATGTATTAGAAAAATGCACTAAGCCACAACTATGCGTTGAATTGCTCTACAGTTAAGTCAAAAGTATGTGGATACACATGTATTTGTTTTTGCATTTGTGTACACATCTCTCCTTAAAAAGGTAATATTATGTATACTGATACACGTTTTTGTATGCAGACACTAAGAATTGTGTAAAATGACACAGAATCCTTTTAAAAACAAATTTTGGGAAAGTCAAGGTATTCTCCTAATATTTTTGCGTAACATGGTTAGATTTATGCAGAAAATTAATTTTCCATTCCTGTAGATATTTTTGCAAATGCTTGAGGCACTGCACTGTGGATACGCTCATTATGATTAATGGATTGCCACCAAGATTTATTTAAATATGAGCCTATGTCTGTCTGGAAATAGGGATATGTGTTAGTTAAATGATAAAGAGTATACATTTATTTGAATGGATGTTCATCTTACTGAGAACATTCACACTGTAGCAAACTTTGATCCCTTTGCTAGTGGCACTTAAGGCCATTGGGAAGAGACTTTATAGTGGAAATCATGTTGTAACTAATGTATTGTATAACTGTTCATTTTAGTTAATACCGAGGGATGGGAGGGAGTTTTGTTTTGCTTTTTGCCCTAAGGATTCTCTAGGGATTAACCAGACTTGCTGGTTTATTTCCATATTGAAGTTAAGTACTAAATATTTTATTAACAGATGTCTGCATCAAAAACCTCCATTTAGATATCAGCCCTCAGTATAAAGTCTCTATTACAGCATACAAACAACTCCCATACACTAATTATAATTTTCATTGTTGTCAGACAGGAACACACCAGTTCCCCAGTTATGAATGTTCTTACATATTTCCTCCAATGAATAATTGCAAAACAGAGCGCATCTCGATGGGGCTCAGAGTTGAAAACTTATAAATTACTCCTCAATGTTTTCCATCTGTGGTTAATTTATGATGTGACCGAGTGCAATAATGACACGGGGATCCTAAGTTGTGGCCATCCATACAGCAGAATTCAGACTTAACGTTATGGAAAAGCAGAAAGTGCTTTCAGATGAGTTGATGAAATTTACTGGAGGAGAACACACCATAGACCACGGTTATCCAACCTTTCAGCTTGCCTGAGCCACACTGAGCAAAAAGGATTTGTCTTGGGCCACATATATGTAGGTCACTCCAAAAGTAATGTCTTCTATTTATCTCCGTAGAAACAACAACAGATAGAATGAGCACAGTAACATTGTTTGATAGAACAAATTATCAGCTGCAAAACACTATTTTTCAACACAGTCACCACCATTAGCTTTACATTTTTGCCAGCAGCATCCCCAACAAGAACCTGCATGCTGCACTTGTAAAAATCAGCATCAGCAGAGGTAACCCACTGTCACTGTTGCCACTGCTGCTCACATCCACTGTTTGGTCTGCATAAACATTCAGCAAGCATCAGTGAATGGCAGTGGGTGCCATTTTTTTTCCACATAAAGGAATTCAATTCCACTCCTTTGCTACTTTTATGTCAGATGCCATTGTGTCAGACTGCGTCTCTGCTGCCATCTGTCGAACTGTAATGAAATATTGGCAGGAAGGTTCAACTAACATCTGCCTCTTGATGTTGTGTTACATCGTAAAATAGGTGACATTACTTTTGGAGCAGCCCTCATAAAATGTATACTTTATATATATAAATAACAAAACATTCTAATTTTTAATACTCTTTATTAAACATAAAAAAGGAGAGCTACAAAACCATAACATTAGGGGAATATTCAACCTCCTTGTTGTGAAACTGATGCCTCTGTGTAGCCCAATGGCAGTGGCTACAATTCTTAGTGAGTTCTCAAGGTGTTTGTCAGAGATTTTTGATTACATTTTACTCTTCCTGTGCTTCATCCTTGAGTTGTTCACAAATGTATGTACTGCCAAAAAGCGATGACATGAATAAGACATGACTGTGGAGCGTAGGATATTTTTCTCTGGTGAGACTGCGATTATAAAAGTAGAGAGACATGATCTTATTTTTGAGTTGAATATCTGATTGCAACTCTATACATTCCATTTGAAAATTTGCAGGTCATGTATTTATGTTGACTGAAAATGGTTTCGCAAATAGACAAAAAAATTGATATAATTTTTTGCAGTCTTAAAACCTGTTCTCAGATTCCTTTATCAAAATGAAAGACAAGGCTGCATATTTTTTGTTGTTCACAGGACTGTGTTTAGCCAATATAACAAAATGTATAGATGTATTTGCCATAACTTGAGTTAGCACTGCTCTGCACCCTGGTTTCAGCCCAGACGGGGTTAGAAGCGCACTGATGTTTGGCAGTTGCACCACTCAGCGGCTGCACTGCAAACTGTGCTGAGCCACATGTGGCCTGTGGGCCGCGGGTTGGACATGCCTGCCATAGACAATCAATCAAATATTGCAGAATGGGACTTTACAAGCCAACATGTGGAAGATCTGTTTGTACTCCAATAAAAACTGAAGATGAGGTAAAAATTCAGTTACAAATCATTAATAGTTTTGGGTTTATGTTGGTCATTTCAGTAAAGGAGTACAAGATCTTGAAACATTGGATTAGATTATTTTACTCATTTTTTACTTATTTCACTATACTGTTACATATGCTATGCATTGGACTACTACAGTGGCTTTGGGAGGCTATTCCTTTTTTAAAGTGTTTGTTTTTCTATGTGAAAACAAAGATATAGAATGATGCAGCATCCCTTGAAGACAAGCAAAAGCATGGAATCACCTCAGTTAGAGACTACAATGGCCAGACATAATTTATTTCATGCCCCTGAATGGAAGCTGACTTCATTCTTTGTGAATGGAGATTGTTTCAATACAATTATCCTCTTTAGAGCTTTAAACAAACCGGCTTTAAATATTTTAAATGATGTGGCATTTGTCACTTCCTGAGGACAATATTTTCATTGTCTAATAGATCTCACTCTGCATTTTCTTCTGATAACCTGCCTAAATTACTTAACCACATGTCATTATCTCTTACTCTACTTAAAGTTCCTTATAACAAGCCCTGTTAATTACTTTTTCTGGGAGCTGCTGGTTCAGATTTTTCAGTAGAGATCATATAGCTAAAATCTTTCATCAAAGAAGGGATTCTCATAGGTATTAAAGCATTTGGCATAAAAGAGTGTGTATATATATATGTGTATATAAATATATGTATCACAGATCATCTCGGTTTCTAATCCTGTAAAATAATCCTTAATTCAATTATAAGGACCCTATTATTTATAACTAATGGAAAATTGAGAGGCTGACCTAATGATTAGGAGGATACTCTCCTCTGCTAGCGCTATGGTTTGGGATGGCCAGTGGGAAAACCTCCTACTGAGTATTGAAACATTTGTCACCAAGTGCCACAATTCGTCTACAAGCATTGCTCATCTCCAGCAGCTCTGGGCAGAAGTCTGGGCAGAACCAGGTCTTTTTCTGTTCTGGCATTCATCTGGATTCATGATTGCTCTGTCTGCTGACCATAGGATGTTAGAAAAGCAGTCCTGCTTTCTTGATTCAAAGAGGAAATGAGCCAGAAAACCTAGAGAAGGAAGGGAGCTAAGAAGCTGCAGGTTTTTCATGCACTTCCAGATTTCCAGGAGGGTCTGATGGGTCTTGACTGTATTGGCCAAGACTTGAGAGTATCAGATATGAGTGGAAAAAAGAAATAGCTGATGATGGCTCATTGAAAATAGTTACATTGGGTTTCAGGAGTAATCATGTTCAAGTTTCCTGATTAAAATAACTTATGGTTGCTTGACTAAAAACTCCCACGTGCAAATCCATCCTTATTTACTTACATGTCATTGTCAGGTGTTTTTTTTTTTTTGCATGGGCTGACATCACAGACCACAGTCTGAACTTAAACAACACTAATTTGGATTTTTGTCAAGTTCAGTTTACAACAAATATTCAAATCTCCTAATTCTCCTGAATCTTTACCTGTTGCATCTTAACCATGATGTGAGTTGGCCCAAATCAGGTGCCAGTCAGAAAGCTGTGTAACACAATATAAGCAGGTATAGCTCACTTGCATTAGACCTTCAAGTTTATTTCCCCACAAACCCTTATTCCACTTGACTTACAGCATCACTCATATTTGAAAAGTTTGTTTTGCTGAAATCCTATAATGAAAAGCATTATGTTGCCATATGCAGGTGCAGTCAATGTAGTACATCTTAAGCAATGCAGCAAGACTTTTTTGTTATTACAAGTTTAGGAGAACCAATGAGTAGTATACAAGCAGACCCTCAAATTGTGTCTGCTCTCAGCAAAACTAATCTTTCTTATCTTATGCTTCTCCAATTGTGGGTTAACTGAGATAGATGCATTTAGAAGCTTGTCACATAATCGCATGGGATGGTAAAAGAATTCCTGACATATTTTCTTTCCCTTGGGATGACAACATCTGCAGTAGAAAATGTTCTCAAGTGGATTTCTGTCATACTTTCTACAAACTCTTCTGTTAAAGCTTCAATCAAGGAAAAGAAAATTAGAAAAATTATCCAATATACAGGATGATTTTTATTTCTATCCTCTCTCAAACCAGGAGGATATTTACAAAGGACAGATGTAAGTTACCTGAGATAAACACCAGTTTTAAAACAAAGTTTGTATGCTTTTGTCCAGCCAGGTGCTGAAGTGGTGAAAAATGGACATAGAACTATGAGTGCAGTCTGTGAAATGAATCTAGAGATATTCTTTATAGCTATTGAATATGCTGAACTAAATCACATACATACAAGTAGAGTTGCATTTATTCTTTCCTTTCATTCTGCTCTGACAACTCCTGTAATGCATCACTATTGAATACTTCCTTATGAATACTTTACTGTTAAACAAAATCAGTTGCACATCCTGTTCAAGAGATTATCTTGAGGGCATGTGGTGAAAATGGTTAAATTACTCAGCATAAGAAATGACTGATTTTCCAAGGACTGAACAGCTATATAGTGTTGTAGGACAGGAGACATATGGCTGATGAGATTAGTATAAGGAAACACACTTCTAGTGCCCATTTATTTCTGGGCCATTTCACCAACTTACTTACCAATAAGAATGAATTCAGGTCCATCCTTTTTCATTCCAGTAAATGTAATAGGTTTAAGAATGTAAATAACTCCAAATAATATGAATAATATTTTGAATGTACTTGGTAGCTGCTGAGAAAACAAGAGAGCATGCTCACAGTTCAAGAAGTATATATATAGATATTTTTGCTACTACACATAGGCCTTTTCAGAGCTCAACTTCAGGATCCTGTTGATAAAATTAGATGTCTTTTTGTAGCGTGTAGCACAGACTACAGACAGTATGATTTCTGTGTCACCTTCCCTTGAAACTTAAATTCCTGTAGTTCTAAAGCCTCATATCCATTACTGAGTCTTACAGTATTTGAACTAAACCACTGAATTTGTGTTTGTCTGGGAAAAAAAAAAAAAGTTTGTAACAGTGTGAACAAATCTCCAATTGGCATTAAAAGAAAAAGTGTAATCAGCATAAAAGTGTAATAGATTGAATTTCTAACCTCCATAGCAGGCAAAATGTTGAAGTTCCAAAGTCAGAGAACTAAAGAAGGCTCCTGTATATTCTTTAGGAAAATAATCTGATTATCTTTTACAGCTGGTCTTGTCAGAGTCATCTGCGTGGGGACTGCGTACCTTGCAGAACCAGCACTTTGTTACCCCTTTTGCTTGGTGAGGTGCTAGTGCAACAGTGTTTTTGTAACCATAACAGCTACATGTGGAAGGTTGGCTGGTGCCAGAATACTGGGGAAGCATAAAAATAGGTCAAAGTACTTCTCTTCCATTATATATATTCTCAGGGCGGAGGTGAGGGGGAAAGCATAAACAAACGAACACTTGTACTCAGCAATATAGTGTTAGCATAGTCTCAAAGAAGACAATGTGAGGCATATAAAGAGGCTGACCACATGCTGTGCTTCTGTCCTAACCAACAGTTAAGTTAGCTAGAGCAGGGAACACACAAAGCATCCTTTTTAAGTCGTTTCAGGTCCTTTTTCATTGTAATACACCCCAATAAGCTGTTCTAGGCCTTGTGCTAGTGTCCATAGAATGGACTAACTATATGTTATTCAAACCAGATAGCCAGTCCAAGCAGTTTAGAACAGAGTAAAGAAAGGGTGCTAAAAGACATCAGAAAGATACACTTCCCATGCAAAATGCATTGACTGTGGGCCTAGTATAAACAGTAAATACAAGAAACAACACTACTGTAAATAACTGACTGAAAGAACAAGGCTGACTACAAATGAAATCACAAAAATAAAAGGGAGACTACTATAATTTTTCCTCCTGGCTTCTTTTCTACCAACTCTGGCACACTCAAGGAGAATTAATACATACACACCCATCACCTTGCTCCAACACTGGCATTTCCATACACAAAGCAGCAGAAAGGCAGATCATATATATTTGCTTCTGCTGGCAACTGCTCACATCCCATCAAAGGCATTTTGGATACTCCATCTCATTTGTTATCTCCCTGTTGGCATTATCATTCCAGTCAGAAAGGCACTGCATTCAGCTACCTCTGAGATCACCCATCATGCTTAAAGCTGTGCAAGCAGGGGAAGCACAGGAATAATTGCATTCCCTCTGAAAGTTCTTTCTCCTTTGCTGTTGCTACAGACACACATGCCCTCAAAGACACTGTGTACCATATTTTTATTGAAAAATTTAAATGAAATTGACAGGGAAGTTATCTTTCTTTCCCAGTTCTTGCTGTAAGGTCTTGGCTGTAGCACACTGGGAATGCTCACCCTGTTATTTTACATGCTGCACGCACAATCTGTATTAAGTAGGCTTCAGTTGACAGCGTGAAAACACTTGGATTTACACATCACTAATACTCCACTGCGGTATATGGGCCTCTTTCTCTGATAACTTCCGCAGAGCAGTGCCCCAGAAGAGCACAATATGACGACGCACAGGCTAAAGCTGCTTGTTGGAAGTTTGCCATGCCAAGCTTCAGGCTGTTCTTTTCCAGCACTGGCTTCCAGCCTAACTTCACAGCAGGCTTTAACATAGTGTAGAAATTGGTACCAGTCTTCCTAAAATGCCATGCCTATGAGATTATTTATTAGAAGATTTATATCTTGTTAATGATCTCAGAGCCATCCATGGGTGGTCTCGCTTTAGAAGCTGCTCTTGTAAATTGATGATTAGGAAGTAACACAAAGGATTCGTTCCAGTGGAGCACTATTTTCTCTTTAATTAATACAGAAACCTCAGGGGAATATACTCTTATCTCCATCTCCTTCAGGGGAGAGTGAATCTTCTTCTCAATATCATAAGCTTTAAAACATAAGCACTGTTTTGCCCATATGTATTATTTTTCCAGGCATAGGCAATTTAGCTTGTTACTGGGGTTCTTTTTTCCTTGTCCTCAGAGGTGGCTTGACAGCTTTGGATACTATAGAGCTCAAGGGCAAAAAAAGTAGCTGAGCAAATGAAAAAGTTTGTGAGGATGGGACTTGAAAGCAGCCAGAGTAGATATCATGCTGCTTTTGCATAGTATACTCACTGTGGAACTGCTGATTACGTCTGGAGGCTGGTAAGAGGAGAACAGAAGAGCACTGCTCTGTGGATCTCTAAGTAACATCACCATGTGATTGTTACATACCTTTCACAGCCTAAAACAGAAAGAGAGTACAGCAAGTAGGTAAATTCCATGCTAAAATTCAGGTCAAAGAGATTAAAGGTCCAAGCAAAGTCCTAGATCTGTGCAGAATTATAAAAGATCAATCTCTGGTGGACTGAAGGGGAATCATGCATTTTGTGTGGTAGAAATTTAAGAGAATTTAATGTTGGGGTGCTGCAGTGGATTTTATTACTGAGGCTGTATATGGACCTGCCACACATGTGGGAAGTAGCATGCTCTAAGGCCACGTTTTTCCTATCTGTTTGGACTAGGAACGTGTACAGGTACTTCTTTTGAAAACTGAGGCAAGGCAGTAAATGTATGCCAAATTTTCCTCCCAGATAGGAATCTAATGAGCACCTATCTTCAGCTGCTCAGTTTACACAGACTAAAATAAGCTTTTAGCCCTGAGAAGAAGCTGCTTAATAATTGACAGCTCAAAGAGATCTCTGAGGAGATGTGTCATGGCTGCAGTAAAACGGGCAGAGGATTCAAGTAGTAAGACAGTTCAGTGCTTGTCTAGTGAACTGGATTCTCAAGGTCTGGCAGACACTTCATGTAATTAATAGAAGTAAGTGAGTTAAACCAGGGTTTGGGAGACAGTAATGCTGTGTTCCTCATTTTCTGGGTATCCAACTTGAGATATCTAAGCTAATATTTCTGATTTGCAGATGTGACGAGATGTCTGTTGCACTGCCATCTGTTCTGACTGGAAATGTGCTATATAATGTAATTGCTTTTAAAAGTCAAACCCTATGCTTCTCAATCCAGGCAATCAAAGCAAGATAGTGTATTTGGCACTGTTTTCATAAGTGTGGATGAAGTGCAGCAGGGAATGCAGGAGATTATGCAATGAAGGAAGGAACTTGGTTAAGTAGTGAGCATTGCCTGTTCCTGTACAAGGCCTTTGAGTCTGTAATGAGAGTTTGTGCCATAAGACATGCATGCCAAATTAAGACTGCACAGGCAATTGCAGATGAAACTTCAGTTCTGGTACTGCCTAGCTGTTGAATTCTTCCTGTGCAAATCTGTAGTAAAGGCAGATCCCTGACCAACGATCTGGTAATTTAAATATAACAAAATGCTTTATGGTGGGATATAAAAACATGTGAGAGGAGCTCAAAGAAAAGTGTATTTCAGAGATGTGTTACAGTGATCTCTCCTGTCCCATATCAAACCTAATATGCAGCAGTTAGTTAATAGATGGACATTCATACATTGTTCAGCCCCAGATTTGTACTGATACTGAACAGGTTAAAGATCCTTTAATCATCACAAGACAGCATCTTTTTCTTCAGTACTATTTTCTTTAATAAATCACCTCCTACTAGTTCAATGGAAACAGCCAGTAATATACCATGGGGTGCCTACTACAGGAGGGCTCTGAGCCTGGAGCCACCCAAAAATTCAATAGAACTGTCCTAGTAATATCTTTGAAACCAAAGATTCTTGAGACCTTCTTAAATTTCCCTAAGAAATCCTTTCGTGCTTTTCCTGACCAATGAAAACAACGAAATACAAGTCCATACAAGTCAAAGAACTGCAGGAAAACCTGGTGCAAATTGAAAAACAAAAATTCCGATGTTGGTGGGCTTCAGAACTAGGCTGTGGTGAACTCTGTAACAATTGAACAAAGCAACCCCCTAATGTTCATGTAGGACATGTAAACAGAGAGCCATGTCTGCAGCCAGTGAGTGGACTGCCTTTCTTCTGTGGGGCTGTTATTGCTTTAGCCAGACCAAATACATGACAAAGTAAAACAGATCTTTGTCTTTCCTCGTCTTTAGTTCTTTCAGAATGAAGTACAAAGTGAAGCTCAGCTTCAGGGAGAGGACAGATAGAACTGCATGCTTTCTGCTTTCTTGTGCATGTTCACTTTTCTTAGCAACAACAGAAGTAAGACTAACTACAGATTTTTATTACTCCTTTTCCTCTAATCCTCCTCACTCTCATTTATGTCTCTTCAGCACAAGGTAAGTCTTTTAAAGCATGATTTAAAATGTGCAGCCATAAGAAGAGAAAAGCAAAACCACACATATCCTGGATGTTAAAAATACACCCATCAACACATCCCTCCTGTGTCAAGTACATGCTCCCTTGCTGAGATCAGGTTATCTTTAACCATTCTGTGAGATATCTTTGAATGGAAAGAGCTGCTGCAAGGCACCTCACAGGACCAAATGAAGGAACAAAGATCCTGATCATGCTGTCAAACAAGACAACTAATGAGATGTAGTTTTGATGACAAGCCTTGAATTGAGCCATGCTTAAATAGTGGAGGGTTCAGAACAAGTACCTCCAGATCCTCATGGATAGCTAAAGAAGATCCACGTGCCTTGCTGCTGCTTCCCTGGTTGCACAGAGTAACTGAGATGCCATACTATATTCTGCTGCTACTCTGAAAACTCCAATTTTAAGCAGTCCCACACTTTCTATTCTGAAGGAAAGACTTATTAGGCTGCAGTAACATCTCACTGTGACCCACAAAAGCTCAGACCTGCAGCAGACTTGCCACAGGCACAGGTCCTACAATTTGTACACTGTGAACATTAAATAATAACAAAAAAGAATGCATGTAAAATGCAGGAATTCTGCTTCTCACAGAGTGGAGCATTGCTGAAGGCTTGGGAAACCCCCTGGGATATGAACGTGGTGAATAATGTATCTAATGCTCAGCAGTTTACCTCTGGAACTGCTTGAAAATGGGGTTACGTTAAGGAAGGGTGTTCTGCTGCTTTCTTTCACCAACTTCCTCAGTAGAAACATTCCCTTATCTTGAAAGCACCGAGTGATCTGTAAGATAAAACAGCTGTCAAATGTATGTGGGAAAGTATCCAAAGCTTCTGCAAACACTGAGCATATGAGAAGAAAGCCTCCCCCTGCACCTCAGCCTGGCACAAGCAGATAGGTGAGGACAAAGCTGTTGGGCTTAGTGCTTGCAGGCAAGCTGTGTTGCAATGAACCAACCTATGTGCTCTGTACAAAGATTCATTAGGTTTTCTGATGTTGTGTAACATTCTTGCTGTGGCAGTAAAACAACATCAGCTTTCCAGCTTTGCATCCACTGAGGCTTTTAAAAATCCTGTGAATTTATCTCTAGACATTTTAATGGAGAAAGAGACGTTGTAGATTTCTTTACCTCAAACAACAGGGAAGCAGAGTACCCACTGGCAAAAAAAACCAAGCCAGAAACAAGAGAAAAATTCTCCAGGGGAACAAAAAAATACAGTTCTGCTTAGAGATAATATTTTTTGTTTAAAGCTTTTGTTGTCTAGATTTTTTTGACTGAGGCTTCTGCTGTGTGAAAATGGACTATGCACTGTGTGTGACTGGTTTTTAGCCGTTGTTTTCCCAGGGATGTTTGGTGTCCTAAAGGAATATGCGAACTACAGATGGTGCCCAAAGCAAGGGAATGTGGAATGTAGCTTGGAGTATGACACAGAGTGCCTGAAAGCCCGTTTGTCTGGCAGTATGGTCCAGGGAGGCAAAGTAGAGCCGAAAGGCTCTTTGCTCCTATTATGCTATATCAAACTGTTTGTTGAAAGACTGTTCATTTTCCTTTTCTTTCTCTCTGTCACCCACCCAAAAAATCTAAACATTTAAAAGCCCAATTTGAACTGTGGAATGTGTGGAGCATTCTTCTCTTGCCTGATGGGACAATGTGTGTGCCATGGGGGACTGCTGAGGTAATTATTTATTGACCCCGAGTAATTCTGGGAGCTTATTGTATGAAATTCCAGTGCACTGTATTGTGTCAAAACTATGCTTAA
This sequence comes from Aquila spilogaster, assembly GCA_024606505.1. Classification (NCBI taxonomy): domain Eukaryota; kingdom Metazoa; phylum Chordata; class Aves; order Accipitriformes; family Accipitridae; genus Aquila; species Aquila spilogaster. Next base: position 21,487 of record JANHGO010008012.1, on the reverse strand, counting down.
TTTAATAACTAATTTAATTAGCTTTTGTATTCCCTATGCTAGCATGGAAAGACACCTCCCAGGCTATAGCAAATGGATTTCATGGGTTATGCTTGTTCTGCATTGGCTTAAGCTGTTTTTAAATGATGACTTTTGTTTTAGATTAAAGAGTTTTTCCATACAATTATAGATCACTTTCAAGCAGCAAAAGCAAAGTAAACAAAATTAAGAGGAGATTTATTTTATTTTATTTTTTACTTTCATTTCTCAAAAAAGTAATGTCTAAGTCAAGATATCATAATTCTAGTAAATTAAGGTGGACTAGTTCTTACTGTCTGCAGTCCCATGCTGAGATGTTTGCCATCCCTGCTGTGCTAGTTCATTTACTCCATGGATGCAACAAACAAGCAAAGAAACATAGCTGGTTGGAACGTAAATATGTGGTAAAAATATTGAGATTATGAAGAGAAGATCATTTTAAATCAAGGTGAAAAGGTAGGCTGTTATTTTGAAGAATCTAAATTCTGAAAAGAAGTTGAGTTCTCTCAAAATGTTGTTTCAAAATTTTCAATAAAATCAAGTCATTCTAAGGTGAGGCATATTCAAATGGATCATTCAGACACTTTCAAATGTAATTGTTTTAGTTTCATTAGAGAATTTGTGGAAATGGACAAAACAGTCACATAGGTATTGTCACAAACCTTTTCTCTGAACTGTTCCTGATAAAACCATACAGTCTGTACCATTATACAAAGTGAGAGGCTTTTTTTGCCTCATCAGCTGGAGGAGCAGGGCGTCATGGCTAAAAAGGGTCAAACAGGGGATGTGACGTAATCCAAGTATTAGTATTCCTTTTTAGTTCAGCTTTAGAAGACGTTGAAGCTGTGCTATATTGTTCGTATATGATTTAACACTTCTGTGATAGCAATACAACAAAAGAGAAACCTAGTGATTTAAATGCAATCAGACAAGATTGCTGATGTAGCAATGACATCCACGTATCTTGAAGATGTACGACTTCTGGAATACAAGTAATCAAATTTGCCAGATAATTTAATTCAGATGTTTTGTGGTTACTGGAAAACAAACAAAGACCACAAACTGAGAGAGAGGCCTAAATATCCTATAATGATTTATTAGGAAAACTTTCAGCCTACATAAGTGGTCCTATAAAATTGACTTAATAACTGAGATACGGAACACAGTAAAACCAGACATTTTTGTCTTACAGTTTAATGTAACTGTATCCTACAGCAACATTCTGAAAACTCAAGCAGATGTTCTTTAAATAAATTGTTTCATGAAACATACTGCTCTTTTCTTTGGAGAGGAAATGTCCTTTTGGTTCAGCTATAGAGACTTTACAGACTTCAATGCCTGGCAGAAAGAAAACTATTACCATACTGACTAAGGCAGACATTTTCAGTTCAAAAGCAACAGTAATAACAGATATTAAGGTCTTAATCAGGTGAAAATTTATTCCTCTTTAAACTTCCACAGCTGAACTGCAAGGACAGTGTGAAAATGTTGTGAGTGTTGAAAGCTCAATCTGTCTAAGGGAAGAGGTGATGCATTGATCCCAAACCACAGACAGCCTGATGTCTCAAAAACAAGGTGATTCTGAGTGCTCCTCTGACTGCAGAGGCAGAGTAGGTTCTTTATGCAGAATTTGAAAGGCTTCTTTTGCTACCACAGAAGCAAAGGAGACTTGATTCTCTGGATATTATCAGCATACCGTGTTACAGCAAGCCAGTATGTACAAGCCTAATCTAACAAGTGCACAAGTGGATAGAAAAGACTCCTACTGATTTCAGTAGCTTCTGCTAATTTACTAAAGGAACAATTACCTTTAAATCTGTGTACCCTGGTTAAAGGGAATGACATAGTACTGACAGCAATTCCTTCAGCTGAGGAGCTTTTATTTCCATACAAGTTAAGAACAACTCTATTTTATAGTAAGAAATTCAGGAATAGAGTGTTAAAATATTTTATGTACTTGTATGTTGCAACTATAGATCCACTCAACACCATTCCTTGTCTTCAGTGTTCTTTGAAAATCCTTTGTGGGCAGGTAGATTTCAGCCTTTGTCAGCCAGCTGGGTAGGAAGTCAATGTCCAAAAGCCATTTTTCTTCCTTCCTCTCATTTTTTTTCCCCTCAAAAGTGAAATTTTCAAAACCTTGCATAAAAAACATAAAGCTGCAAATTAGCCTGGGCAAAGCTCTTGGAGTTTAGTGAGGATTTTGATTTAAGAAATTATTCGGCCTTTCATATCCTTTAAGACCATAGCATGCTGAGATGAACCACTAATTATTTAAGTCAATCAACTGATTTGTTTGCTGTAACTAATGTTCAAGTCTTTGGAGAAAAACTCTTCTGTGATGTGTCCTTTGGGATGGTCTGTCTGCAGGGTATATGCACACAGCAGTATTGAGATCTTACAGTGGACTTGGTGGCAATCTTAATTACAGTTAGTAAATGATCATGTGCTGGGTTGGAAATATCAGAACTGATCAATTCAGTAGTAAAAGATGGCGTTCACAGTTATTACTAAACAGACCATAAATATGAACAATTCAGAGTCTGGGATGCTGCAAAACAGCAGTAACAGCTATAACTAAGAAAACTAATTGTGTTGACGTGTCTAGGAAAGTCTTACAGATAGTAGCTATATTATCAGAAATGTATTTTCACTGTACCGTAGCAAAACTTTGTTAGTACTTCAAACATTCAGGGCTACATTTTTTCAATAGATGGTACTGTTTGGGATAGATATCTGCTCATTCCCCAAACACCCCTGTATATCTTCTCCATGCATTGTCCTTTAAGTTGATTGCCAGATCTTGTTTAGATTGCTTTTGAGATTGGGACTGCTTTTTGACAATAAGTCAAATTTCCATTTCATTTTGGTCATTAAAAAAGCACAAAGATGGCTTAGAGCTGTGACCTATTGTGCACAGAGACTAAAACTCAAAGTGATAGATAAATATTTTGCACCCTTCTCTGACTGAAACACAGCAGCTACCATTACACAGTAGCCACAGCGTGTTGACATGATTTTCTCTGATGCTTGGTATCACCAATTTTTGGAACAGGTGAAGCCTGCTGTGGGGTTCATTGCCTGTTTCTGCACCAGCTGCTTCCAGTGCAAGAGCCCTGCAAGATGGCCAGTGCATTAGTTCGGTCTGGCAGACAAAAGGTACTCACAACACCAGTAACCAGCAAGGGAGCTGAAGCAGAGGTGAGACCACACGTAGGATGTGTGAACACATAGATTAAATTGTCCTTACACACTGTGTATGGGCACAATAGCTGTGTTTAAAATTCCTGGTGTGTTGGTTCACGTGGTGCCTCTGAGTGGGAACACATGGCTGTGGTGTTCAAGAAATTTCGCTTGCACATCCTCATTGTTTTTCTGATGCAGTGCTTCCAGTATGCTTATTTTTGATACAGTTTCCCTCTCTATCTCTGGTTGGAGTGAATAAGATGTGCCATTTAGCAAAATAACAGTGATTTATGTTCACTTCATTATTTATTGAGATGCATTTTTGCTTCAGGGATATTTTATATTTGGTGACTGATAGATTTAGTTTTCAGCTGTAGAAAACCTGTTCAAGAATGTCTCTGAGTCACATTTGTGCAATGTAGGAGTGTAATTCTAACATGGCGTTAATATAAAAATAGAGAATGTCACTGGATAGATCTGTCACCATAAGTGTAAAATAATGTTAAGTACATTGCCATTAGGCACAAAGGCTGCCCCTGGCAAGCTGCTGGAAATGTGGCAAGAAACAAGCATCTGTTAAACTCAGAATTCTTATAATGAAGGCACTTCATAAAATTATTGGTATTTGCTTTCTACTAGAGAGATGAATAGAAATGACTTGCTTGAGTTCATCAGGAATGCATGTTATAAATGAGGTATCAAACACCTGCATCTGTGCTCATTTTGCAGTCATACCTATTTTAGTGAAGCTATTCGTAGATGGAGCCTTTCTATAAAAGGGACCTGTTTTTTCAGATAAATGCAGAAATTCAAGTGAAGAGAATTTAAAAGGGAGAATTTAGATTCTTCTATGTAATATGATTGATAGATGGTAAATTTATATTTTATCTTCTGAAAGTAACATACGAGAAAAAGTTCAGAAAGCTCTTAAGACCCTAAAATTCTTTTCTTCAGAAATAATTCAGACTGTCTGGGGGAGTTGTTTGTGTAATCATCAGCATCAGACATCACTTTTATGTGTTTGGCAAATTGTTACCATTTTTTTTTTTCATTTTGATTTGATTAATTAGACCACAATGAAGACATTGAAATAAAATGGATTGGTTACTTCTTCCTTTGTTTGAAAAATAAACATTTGGTTTGAGATCACATTTTTCCACTTGAGCGCATGAGAATATACTTCTCTGGGCTTTGATTTTTGAAGATTTATTTGCAAAATGTCCAATATGTTTCTGGTTAGCTTTCATTATTTGCACTTATGATTTCTTTTTTATTAATCTATATTATTTCAACCATGTTCATATTCTTTGGAAGTAATTACTGAAATATACTGTTTGGAAGCCTTCAACTGCTTTGCCCTCTGCTAATAGGAAGGTAAACTTGACAAATCCATGAGGAAAAAAAAGAAAAAAAGAAAAACAACAGTTTTTTTCCTTGCAATTTTGAATCTTTTCACCTCATAACACACAACTTGTACAATCATTAAAGAGTTCTGTGACGTAACCACGCGAAATTATGAGAAGATATGGGGTGAAAATATTACAAAGTGATGACAGCTGATTCCTAATTTCATCATTCATTATATTTCTAGTCTCTATGAACAGCTTGAGATAAGCTGATTTTTGTGGTTGGTATATTCATGGTTAACACGATGATATATTTCTTGAGACATATGTACTTTGCAAAGTATTTAAACCAGTGGAAGCGCCTGTCTGAACTACATAAAATAAGGATAATTTAGGACATGCTGAACCCATGTAGAAATCCCCTTTTTCTTCTGCATCTGGATAAGAAATGAGGCATGAGTCAAACCAGGAAAACAAGTTTGACAGTGCTTCATTTTCAGGGCCACTGAATAAAATGGAGAAAGATGCAGTGAATGGAGGAAAAACCCCTCACTACAAACGAAAGTTCAGGTTGTTTACCTTTTTTGTCTGACCTGTGAGTCAGGCTAAATTAACATTGTCCTTTCAAGAGTCAGAAAGGAAGAAAAGGAAAAGCCTCACAAGTGTCCTTTGACAAGATATTTTCACACCACTTTAAAATAATTACATTAGTATTTGTTGGGAATCAAGCTAAGGGGTAGTGCTCCAAAACTGCTTTGCAAAATGCCATCTGCTTCCTAGATTATACTGAATAATGAAATGATAACGCATGATCAAATACTGAAAGAACAGCTGAAAATGGACCTGAAGTCAGTTCTCCATTGTTTGTGTGTTCTTCTATTTTCAGAGTTTTAAATATATTTAATGGGATGTAACAAGTGTTTCCATATTAGCATTTAAATATTTATTTTATATTTGTATCGTTAAAACTAATCTTATGCTTATATCCTTCAGTCTTTCATGACATTACAATTATTTGATAAATGCATGGTTCTTTGTTTTCTTTGAATTAGTGAATTATTATATGATATGGACTAGATTATCCATAGATTATTCTGTACACAACACAAAACATGAGATCCTTGAGAGCTTGGGCAAACACTCTATGTCAAGCTGCAGGGTCTGGGTTAGTGCTTGCACCAAGATGATGAAAGTGTTTTGTCCTTGGTTGGTTTTAAGAAGCATCTTTAGACATAGTCACCTGAAGGTATATAGTGAGCTAGAATCTTCTCAACAAGCAGCATTTAACTTGTTTTCTCTGAAGAGTGATTTCATCATCTAAAAGCAAAAATTGTCCTTGCTTTAAGAATAGTCAGTCATTACTAAATGGAAGTTCAGAATTCCAAAATTTTACTCTTTATGTCCAAACTTTTGGGGTTGATTATTAACTTTGGTGGTAGTAGTGAAGAGGAGGTAATATTCCAGGCTCCTTGAAGTCATGTGGTAATATAAAGGTATTAGCTTTCCTCTAAAAAGAAAGAGTTTCTATCTTGTGAAGGAAAGGTCAAAGGCTACAAGAAACTGAAGCAAATAACCTATGCATAGCTGACTTCTACTGCATAATCCTTCATGCAAACATGAGTACATACTAGAGTACATGCTAGTACATGCTAGAGATAAGAATAGAATAGGCCTTGACTGTCTCTAAATTCTGGTAATATGGCATCTAGATTGTGAGAGGTGGGCTAGTTCTATCAGTTATCTCAATATTCCATACAAGTGAAATGCACTTAAATCAGATCTCAAAGTTACAAATTACAAACTGTGGAAATTAGGGTTTCCTACAGCATCTCAAAGATGTACTCTAAGACAAAAGAACAAATGAAAAGGAAAAATACTTTATGAGAGAAGGGGGGTGTTGTCTGAAGATTTACACACCCTGGAGTTCAATTTGCAGCTGCTGATTCTTGTTTCTTCACAGGGCACCATGCCACCCTGTTGTATTCACAGGTATTGGCAGTGAACATGGCTTTGAAACAAACGACAGAACCTCCACTGCACTCTTCAATCTCCTGTTCAGGGAAAGTATTCTGTCGGCATTGTGCATAATTGCTACATTTCCTTAATGTGCACCTCCAGCAGCCTGATCTTCTGTTCTTGTGCTGGACAAGTGTTTAGAAGCTTATGGTCCATGCCTAGTTCCTAACGACTTTTTCCACTCCGCAGAGAGTTGGATAGTGCCCTTAGGAAATGTGTGATTCAGTCACTGCAATTCCCTTTTAATTATTAATTTCTACTCTTCATTTATATTTCACTGAACTGCAGAAAATCTCCAGTCATCACAGTGCCACTTCCATCTCCTAACAGCCTGAAATATTTATTAAGCTCATTAAGCTCCAGTCTCAGTAGCTAATTACAACAAACTCATGTTTGTGGAAACAAATCTAGCCATGAAGATTAAATTTAAATGAGTGCTAAAAACTCCTTGCCTTCGGAGATTTTTGTTTTTCCTCTTTTTAATTTGTCATGCTGATTTGTAAAGCTTCCTAACTATTCTGGTAACATTAGCACTGTTGATAATAACAGACACTGTTTGTCTTGGAGAAGTGCCAGTATTCTAAGTACATATCTAATTTGTCCAGACAGTTTTAAAGTCTCTTGAATTTAAATTATAAGTTTAACCTGCGGAGTTACAACAGCTAATTACAGATGAGAATTTGGAATGAGATTTTTTAAAACAAAGTGAACAACCAGAATTCTTTGAAGCTAAGAGAACTGAACAAATTCTCCTCCTTTTGTGCAATAACTACCACCAACATAGATACTCAAGTAGGGCTCTCAGGTTTGTGCATGTGGACTTGATACCAGTTAAAGGTTTCAACAGACATCAATCATGTAGCTGATCTTGAGGCCGCTGCTAGACCTAAACCTATGTACGTATATTTACTGTTGTAGAAAAGCACTTTGCCATTGCTGGGGAAGGGAGACTTTTCTGGAATGTCATCCAAGTTCAGGTCTCTCCTGGAACATCTCTGGAGGACTCTTCTTCTCCAGGAGCAATAGATAGGCTGTGGTAGGTGGCATGCTGGAGTAGTCTCCAGTCATGCACTGTCTTCACAACAAAATCCTCACTAACAGATTTTTTTTTCAGCAAAATCTTCTTGTGAAAACAGAGAAGTGTATTTGGATGCCAAAGCATAAGTGTTAGGTACATGGATACTGACTCTTACTCACAAAGAGTTAATTGTCTTCCTTACTACGTATGAGTCTTTCTGGAAGCTGTCCCCAAACTGATGTACCTCTGTAGTGACTTCCCAAGAGTCACTGCAGTGATTCTCCATATGCAGGCTGTACAAAGCTATGATAGCACTCTCCTCTCTCTTTTGACAGAAAGGCAGCAAGCTCTTTTCCTCGGGAAATTCTGGCCGTTGGATTTATTGAGTGTTACAGTTTGTTTCTGGGTACAGACAATATAGGACATCTAGACTGACTTCAGAAGTTTCTTGGGTTGCTTTATATTCCCTAGCCAAAATTTGCTATGATGCTTATTGTACCAGCACTGCCGATTTGTCACACCCTGAGATGGCTGAAATCCTGCCTAGAAAGAGGTGTCAGGGAAACACCACTTGGATGGAGCTTTTCTAGTTCTCACCAACAGAGACTTTCAGGAGAATCTGACTCCTTGTTCACAGCAAGGAGCCTGTGAAGTCTCATTGATGCTTTTTAGTAAACTGATACCCAGTTTTACTACAAATATTTTTGCTGGGAAGTGGTATGAGATTCAGATAATTTTCTAAGAATTGTCAGTTATGTGGATAGAGTCAGGAAGATTCTCTGAATGAGAGAGTCAGTGTATTTGCTTTTTGCCATTTACAGACTTTTGCTTCAGATTCAGTAGAGTGATGGATGTGGAGATTGTAGAAAACAGCCTGTCATGACTTAGTGATGATGAGATTATAATGCCATAGTCATTATAATGACACAGGCCTTGGAATTACAAAATTTCCATATTTCAGAATTACATGGCAGCATGAAAAATCTACAAAGCTCAGATATCAAAGATAGCATCTGATCTAAGACAACAGGACGTTAAAAAATGGAAGTTATAAGCTGAAATGATAGCTTTAATTAGCATATCAGCTTGAGTGTCAAAAGGCAGAAGTCAGAAATTCTTAAAAAGACAAAAAGTCTCCCACATAATTACCCTTTGAATGGAAATATTCATTGTTTTTTAAATATAACTTGAATTATGTTTCAATGTCTTTATGTTATCTACATTTTGTATATAAATTAAGTTCAGTAAATGCCATGGAAAGAACTATGAAACAATGGGGGACATGAAGATGAGTGTGGAAGGCTCACTTCTGACGTCTGCTGGATGGAATTTCAGGTTTACTGACAGAGGGAATTTGCCTTGACCTGCAGCAGTCAGGGTATAAAATGTTATGGTGGTGTAGAACAGAATTCCTTTATGCACACACTAGGTCTAGCGTATCCTTCAGAGGTGTGTAGCAAGTCCATTTCACACTGTCAGCTTTTCAGGCTAGGGCATGCAGAGGGACTGGGTGCAAAAGTCACAAGATAAGTACTTCAGGGTTTGTGATTTCATGAGTCCTGCCCTTGGAATTTAGAAAACTTGCTGAGCATTATTTTCATACTGTTTTAAAAAATATTTGTGGGCATGCTATGAGTTAGGTTACTTAGACAAATAAGCTTAGAGTTGAACATTGAGTGTCTCTCTGCCATTGTGTGTTGAAATGAGATAGATTTTAGGAAAAAGGAGCCCTATTTTTTTTTTTAATCCAAAGGAATAGAAGTTTTGTGAGTTATCTTGGCTTGATAATCATCATAGTATATTGCCAAGTCGAATCAGACTTTTGTCTTAAAGTGTTTCTTAACTGCGAGTCACTAAGTAGCTGCAGAACATGGGTCATGGTACAGTGACATTAGACAGGGTTCAAAGAAGCAAGTTTACAGACAGCGTAGCTTTTGAGTTGTTGTCAACCACAGTATAGAAGCATGTTGCACTGTGCATTCCAAATGCATTTGTACTCCAGTATACAAAATAATGATGGTATATTGTGGAGGGTAGAATTACTTCAGTATTTGACTTTCCAGTTTTACAGTTCAAGGCAAGGCATGCATGGGTGTAGAATGGCTTGAGTTTGAAGGAGTCTTGAAAACCATCTAACATACATTTTGGAGTTCCAAACATTTCAGTTATGCTGAATATAAAGGCCTGTCTATCTAGGGGCTTCAGAGCCTATTCAAGCTTCAATACACTTTCCAAAAGTGATTAAAATCCTTCAAATCTGTATTTAAGGTCAAGATTTTTAATGCATATGATCAAACACATCCACTAGACTGGAGAGAATATGGCTTATTGGATTTTTAACATTTCAAGATGTATCTCTGCCTCTTGAACATCAGCCTTTGTTTCTGTTCTTTAGACAAGAGTGGACACTAATGTATTTTTCTTATCTCTCTCACAAAGCATTCTGGGCAATAAAATGGAACTCTCCATTTCAAATATCTATTGATGCAGGTCCTTTTTTCTGACCTGATCTGAGTGATATCCTCAGATATTTTTCTGATGATACCAGTAAGCATAGTAAATGAAATCTGTACTTATGCCGTATACCAAGAACATCATCTAACCTTTTCCTCTTCTACCAAGATGCTTTCTGAGGTATTGGAATGTCTGCTTAGGACTCTGATGAGGTGATCGAGGTCATTCACAGATACATCTATTGCACGTGGCTGCATCTGCTCTAAGCTATATGACCAATGGATCTCAAGAGTTTGAGATGCATGGGATCTAATGTGTGTGCACTGAATAGGTGATCTGTGTGAGCACAGTAAGTTCAATTCAGTCTGGACTTAGTGCACGTGTATAAATCAAGGATGCATCCCAGACACATTAGTTTCACTGCATTTCATTTTGTCTGGGAAAATGTGGACAGAAATATGGTAGCCCTAAGCTTCCCACATTCCACACTCTACACACACACGTAATAGGTTTGTGTCTTGAACCCTTGGTCTCTCTTGGGCTTTCCATTATTGCTGATACAACATATAAATCTCAGGCTAAGTGTTCTCTTGACTTTGAAGTTACTTGTGATTTTCCTGTAGGCCCAACAGTCTTTAAATCCTTCTGAGTCATTTACTAAACTTTTAGGTGGGAAATAACAGACTCTCCTTGATTTAGCCCTGAAGATGATTCTTTTCTTCTCTGTGTAATGCCCTGGTATCTGACAAACCATTCCAAGTGATTTTTGTAGACACGGCCATTATTCTCTTTGTTTAATGTTCTGTGTGGTTTTCTTAGCAAGTTGCTTTGGTCTTTATTAATTGAGAGTTGTAAATAATTTAGTTAATCTAACACTTGATCAGCAATTTCAGATCAACATTCGAGAGGGAACATGCCCTAAGGCATCTGTTATTTATTCAGGTCAGGTAATTCTCTTCTGGGCTGTTTAAACAGCAACATGTTTTCTGTGGGAGTAAGGCTACCAAACTTAGGAAAGAAGATTGCAGAGCTCTGCTGAATTTTCTGATCACCTTTCTGTTCGTTAAAAGTTCAGCTAAGTAGACTGCTTAGTGTAATAATGATAATCAAGTATTAAAATAGCCAGATAGCAGCGTAATTAGGAATATGCAACACTGCAGTATAAAGTCCAGGCATCTGGTAAGGATTAGATTTGCTGGTTATACAAAATCATTAAGATACAAACCATTTTGACAGATCTGATAGGGAGAAGAAAGATGAATACATTACCATTTAAGCTGCTCTTGTAGCACTGAGAAACCCTGTAGTGTTTTCCACTTAAAGTATTTCAACATCAAAAGCAAAACATTTGGCTCTAAGGGAAAAGTTCACATATTAACATGTATCATCCACTACTAAGTTCTCCCTTAAGTATTTTAAGTATTCTATTCCTCTGTAGAGGAAACATTGACTAAAATGCTCACATTTGGATTTTAGGGGATTTCTTTTCTCCATTAGGAGTTTTGGAGCATGAGAAAGTCTGACACGGTACTCCAGAAAAAGTCCAATAGTCATGAAGCTCCACACTAGATTTGCTTCTAGGCAACCTGTAAGGAAGAAATTAGAAAAAATCTCCCTGAAATATGAAAGACTGAGCCCTAATAAAAGCCCTACAATAATTCAAGGGCTAGCACATACAAGTAACATTTTTAGTTAATAAACAACCAAGCTTTAATCACTGCGAACAGGTCACTCACTTCACACCTGTAAAAAAAAGTAGTTAGAAAATTAAGCAGTACAGGCACTTAAAACTCTGTGGTGAAAACTTACAAAAGATGTATCTCATCATTTTTATCAACAAAGTAAACCAGCACACAAGCACCCAATCTCCCTTTTCTTCCTCCCAAGAACAACAGCCTGCATACTACTAAAGTGTTAAGCTCCATTTAGTGAGTTCTTAGAGCAGATTTTCCCTGGACCTAGTAAGGCAAGTGTCTGCAGCTCCAGAATAAAGTGGGAAACTGAAGAAAGCTTTGAATTTCAAATGTCTTTCAGTGAGGAATTAGTTTAAAAAGACATACAACAATAAGCCATGAAATAAGTCCAGACACAACAATTCAGGGCTAGAATATGCTATGAAACTGGCAGGCATCCAGGCAAGGGCCAGGTGCCTGATTTGGATTAGATTCAAGTGGCCTTAGGCCACCTACAGAGCTTGCAGGTAAAATCTGGAAGCTGCTCACCTCAGTATGCCCTGCCTTGGTTCTATTTCAGGTCCTTGGAAAGGAATCCCAGCTGGCTGGAACTCATCCAAAGCAATATGCTTTTAGATCGCATTGTCTGTATACTGTGATGCAGCGGGATTTTAGAAAAAAAAATGTATTTGGAAAAGATGTCTAATAAACTGCCGATTTCTCTCAGTTTGCAGTGCAGCTGTGAACAGTGATGTTTACTCCTGAGAACAACATTTAAGTCTTGCTACTCCTGACACCTTTAGAATGTGATTGCAAATGAATAGATATATAATCAAAAGGACATAAAAGATCCTGAAGAAAAAAAAACTTGTGGCTTAGATTATTATTGTTCATAAAAAGGAAAGGTACTTTGTCAATCTAATTCATATTTATGCATCATATTTCTGTTCACTTTACATTCCATTTTGCTCTGAATCATGGTAGGCCAGGGTAACTCAAGTTGTATACTGTATGTGTACATTTCTGACTGCAAATAGTTTTTGCTTGGCTATCTCTGAGAGATATGAGGCCTTCCACATCCCTCTAAAAGATGCTATGGATGCCCCACTACACACCGTGCAGTGTGTGACTGCGGTTTCATACCATGAGGACAGAGGCAACGCTTGCTGGCCTGGCAGAGCTGAAGTCAGCGCTTTTCTTCTTGCTAGATGCAACTCAGTAAAATTATCCAGTGAACATGGGTGAAAAATAATCAGGTTACTCTCAAATGGACTAATCAGTTTCAGTTTCTGGTTATGAAGTTCTTGCACAATGTTGCTGTTGTCAGCATTGCCAAGAAGAAGGTTTTAAATCTCATTTCAATTCAAGATAAAAAAAAAACCAACCACTCTGCTCTCATTTAAGGGAAATGATTGAAAAGGGCATGAAATCAATTTTATTAATGTTAAAAAAGCTCATCCACAGCACTTTCACAGAATTTGGTATTTTGTAATAGAAAGGAAAGAAAGGATTTTGCTTATCAGTCTCCTCTCGGCAAACATGGGCATACATAACATTAGACTTGCATGTGAGGGTTTTCTGAGTAGGATTTTATCCTGCATCACTAGGATTTTCATATTCGGTATTGTTCCACATTGTTCAATATTGTTCCACATTTCTCTTATTGTAGTACACCTAAAAATCACTTCTTTAACTATACCAGTTAGCCTTACATTCTTCCTACTGGAGTGCTTGTCTTAATAGTTCAGAATTGACACCATTAGGTTCAACTCCATCATTACTGCTTTCAGCTGAAGAGTGGCTGTTAATTTCAGTGTTACAGGCATACAGCCGGAAATGATTTCATTCCTTTTTCTTCCCAACATCGGGCTCTATTGAAAATTGACAAATCAAACACTTTCCACTCAGTACACACACATAGTAAGATATTATTAAATGTTGTCACAGCAACCGGTATAACACTGAGTTTGTAGAACAACTGTTTGACTCCTAAACATGTTGAACTACCTTTGGAAATCAACACCACAGTCAGGGAATAGTTTTTTTTGCAAATTAGGAATGCAAAGAAAGCTGTGGTAAATTAAAAACTGTAAGCTGAGCTCCTGGGATAGGGACCAATTTTCTGCTGTGTGTGTGTTCAGCATCAAGCTCACAGGGTCCTGTACAACCACCACTACCATATTCATGGGTTATTGTCATCTTCTGCAAGAAAGATAGTGGTAAAAAATATCCTTCTTTGCAGAAAAAATAAAAGGTAAGTAGTAAAGGCCTTGTTTTACTGGTGAAAGACAATAAAGTCAGCAAAATATTTAGAGTTCATACTTTCATACAAAGCTGTGAGGTGATTGTTTGCTGCCATTGTGGTACAAAATAGCCTATAAGAAATGAGAATCTGGTCTTCAAAAAAGTAATGCAGCTTTCCAATGTCTAACACACATCCCACTCTTGTTATGGAAAAAGAGATTGAAGTCTTTCAATACACAGCAAACAATATCTATGCAGATTTTTTAGACAACGCCTTCTTTGTATAGTATTGTGTGGTTCTGTAAGCCCTTACAGAAGCAGATACTGAAAACTCCATATCTGTGGGAGATATTTTCCCACTTGATTGCCGAGCTGTAGTTAAAAATCCCACCAGGAAGTCCATTTTGTGTAAGAAAGGGATGAAGATGGTAGGTCTGGACAGACAACTGCAAAGGGAGGATGAACATACATGGAATCTGAAGTAAAAGCACCTAATTTTCCTAGGAAATGGGCTGATACTCAATTGAAAATATTATAATAAAGTATTTGCGGGTACACTGCAACTGTTACACAGAAGGGAGTGAAAAACTTTGTGAACTTCTTTGCAGTCTATGTTCCCAGCAAGAAGGCTGAAGTAACAAAGGCTTATTGATGTGAAAAGGGGGGGAAGTTTTTAATAGAGGAATCCCAGGAGCCAGCCAAAGAAGCATTATCTTGTATTAAAAAAATCTGCAAATAATGAAATTCAGAGGAGAGAGAAGCCAATTTTCTTCTTTGCTTGGCCCATGAAATTAGTACCAAATAAAAGAAGAAACACATGTAGAAAGGACTGGAGACAAAATCTTCCCTGCAATATTCTCCTCAAGGCATGTTATTCAAAAGAGTACAGGGAATCATTATCAGAAATGCTGAGCAGGTTCAGCTTCTATTGATCTCAAATGGGGCTCTGAATTCTTGGTTCTTTGGAAAATGAAGTCCCCAGAGTCCACTGGAAATTTTCAACCCAGGACTCGGAGTCGCACTCTGAAACTAACTGGATACAAGCAGGAAAATCTTCATCTTAGATCTTGTCGTAACAGCAACCCCAACTGATGCTCACTGCTCACGTGGTAGCTGTTAAAATAAGAGAACAAGCCACTTCAGGAGGATTTATCTTTCTAGTACAGAAATTAAAGAGCAAGATAGTATGTCAAGCTTGGGTGAGAAGAAGCAGTGCTACTTGGAGCAGGCTAGAAGAACATCTAGCCACAATTGGATGAAGCAAGTACATTTTGTACACAGTAAGAAATGAATGAGGTACCATTTCATCCCAATGCCATTAGTTTTGGGGATGAGTAACCTCATACATTCCTATCATGGAAGAAAGAGGTTGAAACCTTCCATATGAATTCTCTTTCTTGGCCTGGTTTATCCTTTTCTGGGATGCAGATGCTGGCTGACTGTAACAGAGGCTGGGCTTTCCTTCTCGCACGTTATGCCAGAGTATGTCTGAAACAAACACTAGTGTTTTAGAAGTAATTTACAGGAATTTTAAATATATCTTTGCAACTCCATAGGCTACATGTCCTTCCAGGTATACTGCAAATCAGTATTTATGAAAAGCATTTTCAAAGTGGATCTTTGAACCTGCTGGACTGCACGATTTCTCTCATGCCATTTTTGATCCATTGTATAAATAGAAATTTTGGCACGTGCACAACGTAATAAACTGCATAATTGTTTTTATTAGAATTCTGTGAGTTTGGAGGTACCTGTTCTTTAATTACACTTGGAAATTGTCCAGGAAAACTCTTCTAAAATGTACTGCTTGCAAATCCATAGTCGGGCCACCCACAATGACAGCTTTTATTTTTCTTCTATTAGTGATGGACATTTTCATTTAATTCTGGTGTGGGTGTGTGACAAAGCCCCCGTGTTCTGAACTGCAGCTTCCCCCTGTTCACTTTTCAGCCACAGAGTGCGTTGGGATGCCATGGCAGCAACTTCTGACATTTGGATTGGAGCCAGGTAAGCGCAATTTGCCGAGTTTTTACGTTGTCTTTCTTGCTGCCTTGGTCTCCCCTCCCCCTTCTAAAAATTGCTGGTGACACTGGAAATGCAAGTCAGTTAATCTTGTCTAAAATCTAAGCATTAGCCTACAGCACTGACTGCAAGAGAAATGCAGAACATTGCTCTGGGAAGTTTCTGCATGTCAGCCGTAAGCATCCAGTGTGGAGGTGGGTTTAGTTCCGCTCCTGAGCCCAAATCTCTGGTGTGGCAGGACGGAGCAAGTACAATAGGAGCAAGTCAGCAGGATAGCTGGAACTTCATGCTCTATGCCAGAAAGTAGGATGTCCAGCTAGCACAAGTAAATGTGTAGAACTAATCAAATTAGGATGGACATGCTGTGCAACACAGAGACATGCTTGTAAGCAGAAAATTGTGTTTAATATTTGTAATCAAAAGCATTTCTTTGGGACTATAACAGCCCAGTGCTACGTGCAAATTGGGTGAGGAAAAAATGTAAACATTGTTTCTTTGATTTCATTGGGAGTTAGGGTGCAGGAGGAGTGCTGGATCAAGCTCCTTTTCCAGTGGCGGTGATTAAAAAGCTATGTGAAATGAACTTAGGGACTTATTGACAGAAAATATTACTGTAAATGGTGGTGAAAACCTATTCCACAGAGATTACTCTTTATTGCTTGGAGTTCGCCAGAATTTATAGGATGCAGTCTGAAAACCATGGGTTTAAAGACCATTTGAGGAAATAACTTCAGTCCTCACACCATGTTTTGAGGCTTCTGCAGAAAGCAGAATTTAATACAGAAACTGGAGAGATGGTGAAATTTTATTCTGTGAACGTTCAGGCCCTTAAGGAACATGAATTAATGGAGGAACCACACCAAGTCAAGCAGTAGATGTTTTTGTTACTTATACAGTTTCCATGTCAGCTGAAATATAGTTACCTATAAACAGAATAACCAGTGACACTTTATAGCCCATGCCATGTGTCACTGAAGAATGCAATTAACCATCATGCAAAAGCAACTTTATTACAGTAGCTTATATTATAAGCTATACACTGGCTAGAAATGCTGAAGTGTGCTTTGCATGTGCTTTTGGGTCTATGCTAGTCTAGCATTTCCCATTCCTGAGAATATTGCAGCCAGCTTCAGATTTCACGGAAGTAAACAAAGAAGGATTTGTTGTTTCTTTTCATTAGGGTAGCTTTTAAAATCTGGGGAGAGAGGAGAGGATACATTATAGGAGCAGCTCTGCTGTTAGCGGGCATCACAATACTGTGTAGTGCTTTATAAATCTGATCTGTAGAGGTAAGGGCAACTGGTGTAAGAGCAGTTATTCTAACTTGAGGGGGAGGGAACCGTTGTCCTCAGGTCGTCAGTGCTTTGGGATGTGTCATGTCCCAGTGGTAACCACTCATACCTGGGATGCTCCCTACAGCAGAGGGGCCATGAAATCTGTGTGTGCAACCTCCCTTCTGCATGGGGATTGTCCCAGCAGGAAGGACTGCAGCAGCCTGTCTTCTCAGATTCTGTGTGCAAGCCAAGCAGAGGAGCAATGGCCACTTGTGCCAGCTGCAGAGATCTGTCCTCTTCTTTAACTGCATGGTGCTGAGTGAGTTTAGGTAACATACGGATAGCCATAATGGTTTTGTACCAGTTGGTTACATCCCTGCCACTACACGTAATTTGTATGAACGCTTCTACAAATTATGAACCCACACATGTTTTGCTGGAATAGAAGATCTGGAAGATTTTTTTAAACCTTGCTACAAGTCAGTAATAATTGCTGAACTCTGTAGATGAAGTACAGAAATTCACAAATTGCCTTGGGATTATTGAACGAATAGTACAGAAAGAAAGGAAAATCTTAAATGCTATGGTATGCATAGAGCATAACCAAGTAATTGCACTTCAGAGACTATTCAGCTTGGGACAAAGATGAACTTGACAGTCTTGAAAACTACCAGCTCTTTCTAAAGAGGGTCCTTTTCAATTGGAATGACATTTCCATGAAGACTTCTCCACAAGGAGTTTTGCCCAGCATGTGATTAGTCAGCACTCACTGTAACTGCAGCCAAAGCCTGCCAAGAGTGAAACATCGTCATGAGGATCAGCACAGAGAGAGCATCAAGATTAACCTGGAAGTATTGTGAACAACCCAACAAGTATGTTCCCTGGTAAGAAATAGTTGCAGAAATGGTCAAGGAGGAATGGAGCTGCAGAAAGTGAAAGCAGAGATAGCAAAAACTGTATTTGCTCTGATTTTACTATTCTTACTCACTCAATACAATGTGACTAAAGTCCCTGATAGAAACAAGCCTTCACTGCTGCTTTTTCTCATTGGAAGTACTCTGTTCCCAGCTGTCAATCATATGTGATTTAAATATGATACAAATTATTCAGATTAATTTCTAATACAAATGTATCTAGAAAAAGAATCAAGGTTGATAGAGGAATAGGTGATATCTATCAGACAATGGACTTCTGTGAATCATTCACTCACCTCAGTGGTCACAAATGTCTCTCATGATGAAGAATTTGCCCTAACAAAGAAAGCAAAACAAACATGACGGCATTTTTATTCCGGGCATTATTTTTTGTGCATGCCTGTCAGTCATGTTACCAATAACATGAGTTCTGTGTTTGCCTAGACTCTTTATCACTGTGATCATGATAACGTGGTTCTTAGAGGGAAGCAAGTCTATAGAAATTCGCAAGAGAGGGATTCAAAATTAGGAAAAATAAAGTTTTTGAAAGCAATATTCCATTCCCTGTGGAAATAAGAACACTCAGCATCTTTGCATCCAGACATCAAGACAATGTGCATGGACAGTTTGCATCCAGGTGTGATACATCTGGGGTGGGTGGATGAGACTACCTGTGGAACTCAGGCTGTACTCCATCAGTATAGTGATGAAAGAAAAAGCAGTAATTTACTGCTGCTATAACATAGCAAAAATCCACACTTCCCTTACAGACAAGACAGAAATGCTGACTTTTCAAGTCATGGTACCTAGAAGAATGTGTGCTGGAGATCCTTTCCCAAGAAGAGTATTATCTTCTGTGCAGTGCTGCTTAAAGGTGGCAGCTTTCTACTGGAACTCTGCATTTCCTTGTGTTCACTGGTAACGGAAGAGTTTCTCATGTAGATAAAGAGAATTACAGCAGGTGGATACAAACAAGTACACTAAAAATATGACAAAACTGATCAGCGTGAAGAAGTTCTAGCAGTGTCCAACCTGATGCCTGGTGAGAAGAGAGAAGAGTCCAGGAACGGGCCACTCAACAAAGGAATACAGTCTAGCTGGTTGTCTGAGGTGAGAAGTACTAGGGAGTGGGAGAGAAAGCAAACCCTCTGACACAACATTGTTTTCCACACTGCAGAGCTTTATTTCGCTAATGGTTTGCATGGTAACGATGTTTGCACATGGTAAGGAGTCGCCTGCAGGATTCTCTGATGTTTATGACCATCGCTGCCGGGGTCATGATTGACTCAGGGAGCAAAGTATGATGCTGTCTGAGCACACTAACTGATCAGTGATGCTGCCTACGGGCCAAGGAAGGTTGGGGTCCCCTGCCTAATGCCAACTCAAATTTAGACACATGTCATTTATAGTCATGCAAAACAGTATCGCTTTTTTCCTTTTTCTTCTTTGATCATTCTGAGAAACTACAAATCCCCGGGGTGAAGTCTTAACTCCACAGAAATCAAGAGCAGAACTCCCTCCTAGGGAGTGCTAGGTTTGTGATGAAAGTTTGTTGTTGTTTCTTTTTTTAACAATTCTTGTAATTGCTATAGGTTTGTACTTATTTCCCTCCCTTTGCAGCAAATGAAATGTCAGTCTTCCCAGTCAGACAGTCTACAGAGAACATTAGGTCTGTCTGTTCGGGGTGTTGAAGGCTGATAATAAAATCATAGCTCCCATGGTTTTATGCTTTTCCCGTATTATCTCCTATGCAGAGCACATTTTCTGTGTTTTGGGACCATTGTAAACTTGTAGCCAGCTATTTCTTTTGAATATATTCTGTGACGGGTGACAGGTGCGCTATTACAAAAAGGTCTTGAAACTTTATCATGATGTATTCAGCAAGGTGATAATGTAAAACCACTGGGAAATAGAGAGAGGTGAAGGAGAAATTCCACACCTGTGGAGTTTTTTTTAACGGTTAGGGACAGAAATGCTTTGGAAGGGAAAGCATTTCTGATCTGTATGAGGCACCACCCCACAGCAGCCACCGGGAAGCCCAGGGGAAGGAGGTGGATGGAGCTGGCCCCCAGTTCACCCCGCTCCGTGCTGCGCCGCATCCTGTGCCAAGTGGAGCGCCGGGCAGTTTGCATGGTGTGACACCAGGACCGGGGAGATTCTGAGTGAGATTGCATTGAGATGTACACAGGAAAACTCTCTAGCACAAAAGGGAGATCATGAGGTGATGGGTGCTTCTCTGTGTGCAGCCAAAACCATCAGAAACAAGTTCTGTATTGAGTGCCAACCTGGATCTGCCCCATTAACTCCACTACTTAAGTTTCCTTCCAGATTATTTAGACCTTTCATCCTTTACTGACGTTTTTTGTAGAAGAGAAACTGTAACCTAACAGCATGGACTGGATGTGTCAAGCCCAGGGTCTGGTGCTGCTTTTGGCTCAGTACCTGTAAGCCACTGCACAAAGCCAGCTCTCCTACTGACATCAGTGTACAGTGTTCAATGTCTTGCTATCACAAATATGTTTTCTCCACTGGCAATCTAATCTTTGATTTTGACTGTGTGTTATAGAAAATAACAGCATGTTCTCTCCAAATGAATGGTGCTTCAGAAGCTGGATGGCTCACGCGGGACTCTTCTCCTTTTTCCCAATTCCCTTCTCCCCATACCATCACCCACTTGTCCGTTTGATGAAGCCCTGCGGCTCAGCCTTCCATTCTCGCCCCCAGCTGCGCTCATCACGCTGCCGCAGGTGTGCGGCACCGCCGCTCCCCCTCAGCCCGGCCCTTCCTCGCTCCCGGACGCTGGAGGAGCCGCCCCCTTCTCCACTCGCCCAGGTGCCTCCCCCCGCGCCCCCCAGCCCGGCCCCGCCACGGACAGGAGGGCGATGAAGCAAAGGACGAACCGGCGCCTCGCCCGACCCGCCCTCGTTCCGAGCGTCAACCGCACGCGCGGCCGCCGCTACAAGGCGAACACGAACAGCGTGCAGCCTTCCGGCGTCGCGGCCAGGATCTTCTTCCCGACCTCGCCCATGAACGCGGGCGGGGACTCGGCCCGGCCGACGAGCACCGCCACATACTGCTTTCCGTCGACGGCGTAGGTCATCGGCCCGGCACCGACGCCGCTGCCGACATTCATCGTCCACAGCTCCTTGCCGGTTTTGGCATCGAGGGCGCGGAACTTGCCGGTGATGTCGCCGAAGAACACCAGATTGCCGGCGGTGGTCATCGTGCCGCCATTCCAGGGCAGCGGGAGATCAAGCGTCCAAGCCGGCTTCTGCGTGGCCGGGTCGAGTGCCAGAAGCTGCCCCAGATGGTTGCCCGGGCC
>JANHGO010008011.1:0-48048 GCA_024606505.1 Aquila spilogaster | reverse complement strand
TTTTCCTAAATAAAGCAAAGGAAAAAAACAGATCAATGTCTATTCTGCTGCCAGCAGATATGGAGTCAATTAAAAAACTAAAATATACAATAACTTAACTCTTTGCACAGAGCCCCTAACATATCAATACAGCACACACAAAAGTATTTTCCACAGGAACGCTGGAGCACTCCAGGTCAAAGCACACTCTCAGATTCAGATGTTGAAGGTGAATTTGTTGTTCCGTGACACGAACAAGCAGCAGGCAGCTCCCAGCAGCTCCCAGCAGCTCCCAGCAGCTCCCAGCAGCTCCCAGCCACACACTCAAGGTTTCTTCCCCGGACAGCTCTGTGGAGGATACTCCCCGAGTTTCTCCTTCCCTGGGTCACATTCCAGGACAGCCTGTAAGGCTGGAGATGCATCTCAAAAACATTTACCTCATCTTTTCATCCGTACCAAACCAAAATCCTGTGACCAGCTCTCCTGAGCACGGAAACATTTCCATGGTGAATCTACTTCCAAAGCCCAGGGCTGGAACCGGCCGCTCTCACACGCTCCATGTGCTGTGTGATGCCATTCCAGCATCAGAGTCATCCTGCAGGCCTGGCTGGGACCGCCACTGCTGCGCCCTTCTCCAAGGACAGGACTCCAGGTGCCACATCCCCATGTGTTATCGTTCCACACTGCTGTGGCCAAGCAAAATTTTTGCTTGCAAATTATGGCTTTTCTCGCCAACTGAGCCCTCACTTAGACGAACTCTCCTGACTTCAGCGTTTTAATTCCCATTAGTATCAGTGTTTTCCTCAGCAAAAAAATTTGTTAAATGGGCAAAGTCCAGGAAACTTTGTTAAAGCAGCTGCACAGCTAATGCCTTACAGCTCTGTTTTCAAAATTCTTTGCAACAGTGTGGCACAAACTGAGACGCTCACATGCATAAAAATAACCTTGACATATTTTGCAGTGTGAAGATGGCAGCTAGGGTGCACAGCAAAGAAACTATGACTGCTGCTGAAGCCAGGCTGGTTGTCACCATGAGAGCAAGGACAGGGCACCACGAGGAGAAGGCCATTACCCAGCTGCTCTCCTGTCATGCTGCCTGGGCACATGCCTCAACAGTTTGGAGCCCACTCCTCATTCAGGAGCCTGACAGCAGTGCTGCTTCCAAAGGGGTACCCTGCTCGCACTGCAGGCACTCCTCCTTCTGCCATCAGGTTTACTTGGTGCCTACAAGTAAAAACTCCTGTGGAGGTAGTTGTGGTATTTCTCCATTCCCAATAAAATCATTCCTACACCACAGAACTTCTTTGTTATGGTAACTTTTGTTCATCCAGCACCTGGGAAACATTGTCCTCGACTCACTGCGCTGAGCTGGCAGCAGAGAGCAACCCCATCACACACATCCCAGAGCCACCACAAGTGTGCCAGGCATGGGCCAAAGCAGTAAACACCTCCACATCAGGTGCCATCCCAGGACACGACATTTCTGAGCACACTGCATGGAAAGCTATTTGCTGCCTTTGTTTGTTACCATGCAGTCAGCCAGAAGCTTCTTGAGTGGCGGGACGGAGGAGCTCATCACTTTTAGGCTCCAGTGGCTGGACGGACGAATTCATGGCGTTTAGGCTTGAGTTGTTGGATGGAGGAACTCATGGCGTTCAGGCTCCTGAGTGAAGCGCAGCTGGAGGGATGCACTCATGCTCACTGACCCACACAGCTGTACCCCAGGCTCCTACCTGAGCTATGCGCAGTGACCTGGGTCACAGGTAAGCTCAACCTCCATGCAGCACTCTTTCCTCATTTGGTTTATCAAAAAATCTCTCCCACTTAAGAGATTTTAAAATAAAAGAAACAAAAAGTCTCCACACTCGAGCAGTGGGACTAGCTGCTTCTCCAACACACAATGAGCACATTCCTCCCACGGGGCCTACCTCTGTGAGGGAAGGCTGCCAGGCAAAACCAGCCCTGAAGAAAACCAGACTTTAGTGTAATTTAACGGAGTAGCAGTTCTGCATTCTCTGAGAGTTAAATAACCAGTAGAAATAATCATAAATTGATCAAGCTGCAGCTTTCTTTTTCCTCATGATACCCATATTTATCTCCATATACATCTATCTGTGTAAATGTATGTGTATATAAAGCTTCCTGCTGCTCTTACGCTGTTACCAGGGCTGCAGGAGCAGCACAAAGCAGGACATGCATGGAGCATCCTATGAGGATCCTGCCTCTTAGGCATGCTGCGCTTCCTGCAAGGCGGAGGTTGGATGGAGAACCCATGGTACTGCATCCTGAGTTCCTTTTTAGAGAAATTTTAGCATTGACTTCCAAGCATTACCCACCCTTGTTGCTGTTTATTGTCCTTACCTGTTCTCTTGGCAAATATTGTGCTGTTACAAAGCTCTCAGTCAACAAAGTACAAGAGCCCATTTCAATTCCACTCAGCATTTTCATGCAACTACTCGACCACTTTGTTCCAAAGTACATACAAACACTTAAAAACAGTCGTAATTCTTTCAGTGATTTTCAGTTCAGAGTAGCTATAGACACAGCTATCCCTGGAGCTTACGCTAGTGTTGCTTGATTTGTAAGGTACTATTTCTAGCTAATTATTACTTAGTTACTTTCAGCATTGGGGTTGCAAGCATTTCCAAGCAAGTATCTGCTTTTGAATTGTTTACAGTAATTAAACCTAAATTATCTGTGAAAAGGAGTAAGCAAAAAGGTTTTTTTGACTTAGTGTCAAAATAGTCACAGCACTTCCTTTGTTTGAGAAGCTTTAGGATCCCTGTGCTTCATGATAGGAAACTGAAATTTGCCTGGGGATGAGACAGGCACGTTTTCATGGCAGAGGCACACTTTTCTCTGGCCTTAAATAAGTCTGTCCAAATGTAGTCAGCAAAGTGTCTGTATCTACAGTGAAGAGACAGTGGCATTTTAATAGATAAAATCTCCACAGCCTTCTTTTTCCAAACCGTGCTGTTTCCCAGCAGCTCCCACACAGTGGCACACGTGTATGGTCCGTCCGTGCCAGGCATGCCTCAGGCAGAGATCACTGAGCTGAGCAGGGCACACCGCATCCTTGCTGGCACCAGAGCCCGTGCTTGGGCAGCGTGGAAAAGGAGGAACCTGACCAACACAGGTGCATATAGAAACTGTGAAAAGAGTACGAAGGCTGCAGGGTGAAAAGCAAAGAAATGATACAAATAAGGTTGCCCGCTCAGCCTCTGTTTGACCTCTTTGAGTGTGTACATTATGACACAGTCTAATTACAGGATTGCATGCTATTTTCACAGAACCTGCTCATAGGATGGTGTGACTCCAGGGGGCAGTGAGGCAAATCCTTGTCCAGAGAACCTTTCTGTTGAAGAAGTGGTGAAATGCCCAGTGAACAAAGCAGTGCATTTCATGAATACGGAGGCTGGCCTTAGCCTCAAACAGATGGGTGATCTAGCACAAGCCATAGAGATAAACTCTGTATTAAAGTGCCTAATGTCACAAATTCAAAAAATGCAAAGTCTGGCTGTTTCAGGCTGAATCACTGAAAACAACAGTCCAATGACTGGCAACCCTACAGCACGCCCGTAACTACAGACCCCACTGCACTCCTCTACCCCCAGTAGCACCAGCCCTGCTGCAGCGAGCTGGGCGTGCATCACCTCGGCTTCCCCTTGCACACGTATCCTGAAGGGCTTTGGAAGGTGTAAATCTTGGTTTGGAGGTTTGTTTGTTTACTTGCTTTTGAATGGGAAACTGCCAAAATTCAGGAACTGTTTTCTAATTTTAACATTTTATTTTCAACAGGGGAAAAGCAAATCCCCACAATACAAGTAATTGCTACTCCATCCATACACCGGGTTAGATTTCCCAGTCGGTTTCTCATCTTCCAGGGCTGAAAGGAAAGACTTCCTTTGGGACCTACAAGCGATCCCTCCATTATGTGAATGCAGTGCATGCACATTCATAGTATTACAAGCCTGAGCTTACGTGAATGGCTCTGGCATGGCTATCGTGAATCTATATTAAGCTATTCCCCAATATTTATTGTCAACAGCACTGAGATTAGAAGATGCCTGCCTCTTGTTTCAAAACTTAATGGCCCATTGACCGCACTTCCTCTGAAGCACAAACTCCATGTCCCACGACACTAAATCTGTGCCACGCTAATGAAAAGCCTTCTTTATTTCAGGCCACTATCCAGAATGGAAATGATTTAGGTCACAGTCACTGTGGACTTTAACTCACTAACTCACTATTTCTCTAGTAATTAGAGACGAGGTCCATGGCAATGCCAAATGGTATGCTGACCTAAACATGCCTGTCTATTCTGGATACTCTCCTGGAGATTTTCATTTAACACATTTCACATTGGAGCTGAGGTAGGAATGAAAAATTCTTTGGCACAAGGCAGGGACACAGATGAGTGCAGTTCTCACTTTTTTGGTCCTTAGCACGGTAATATTTTATTTCATGTTAAAGACACCCAGATGAGACATGACAACAGCGACAAGCAGCAATGCGAGCCCAGCACTACAAAGATTTCCCCTCGCCTCCGCCAAGCAGAACCCTTTGGGCTTGTTCTGAAGTGTGACTCGGTTACACGCAGAGGTTAGCAATAGCTTTCCTCCTGTTTTTATGTTTGTTATTTTTCTAACCTCTTCGATCTCACTTTGCTGAAATAGAGGAAATGAGGTAAATTGGTCCTAACGGCGGCCAGGAATTGCTGTCCTACCACTGATGCGGGGTTTAAAGGTGCTGTGGGAGTGGAACAGTAAATCTCCGGAGCACAAATTTCTTGCGATAACACTAAATCTACCCAGTATTTATTGCTAAGATACAAAGTGTTATGGCAACGTGAAGGAAAACAAGTTATAAGGTTTTCCTTTAAGGCATAAAGAACCACAAAGCTCTGTATGCTGCTGCCTCCAGTTCAGCAGAGACACGGTGATATTTCAATAACACAACTACACTCTCACGTGCCCTTCTTCATTCCTTTGAGAATGCACACATGACATCAGACTGTGGTTTTCAGTGCTCATCAAGTGGAGATACAAGCATGTGATATGGACTAAGATACCGCGTAGATTTGCTTCATGCAGTTCCCTGGCTTTGCATTCAATCTTTGTCTCAAACACAAGCCCAGGAGTACCGCACCGTATGGCTGCGGTGATGTCAGGGTACAACAGAGCACAGAAGTGCAGCTAGAAAGGTTTTTCACAAGTTAACAAGAATTAAGCCAATGAAAAATGGCAAACGTTTTACGTAAATATAAGGATGGGACCAGTACTGCAAAGGCTAATATTTCCAAAACCATAACCTATTAGAAACAATTACTAAGTACATATACACAGACGCATATATAAACATACAGACATAAATGATCCCATGCTTCTTATAGAACGTTTTGCAACTTAAGATCAATGTTCTACACAATTTGCAAGTATCATCTTGCCTCCACTATGGATGCATAAACCAATCCTTTCAGTCTTTGCCACTGTCCTAGTTTTGATAAATATTTCTATTGTGTATCTTAAGTGTAAGTACTAGTTTACATGAGAAACAGATGTCTCCCCTTTGCAAACATCACTGTGGGGAGAGAAGGACTTCCACAGTAACTGCTTTTAAGATATTTTTCATGAATTTAAGTTTACTATTTTAAAGAAGTTGTTTCTGTAGAAGGTAATTTCTATAATTCCATTGGATTCAGATTAAGTCACAGTGCCATTCCTAAAACCATGAAGATTATTTTGTTGAGCAAATCTCATCCCTGTGTCCATTCCTAAGCATAACACAATGTATTTCAGCAGTGCTCCCACTCCTTTAGATGTTTTTAATACTGGATAAGATTTGCAGGATGTAAGCTTTACAGCCTGTGAAGTTCTCACATCTCCAGGTGGAATTGTTTAACAGTTACAAAAAGAAAGAAAAATATAACTTTAAAAGACAGAGGAGGGAAGAATTGTGGTGAGGTTGTTGCTCCACAGAAGGGAAATCAATAAAACTCCAAGAAGTGTGAGTGAGGTGAAGTGCTTCTTACTGGTTAAACTCAACGGAATGAATGCTTTGAGTTTCAGTGATACCTAAAGACTGTACTGAGTAACTGTGAATAACAAAAAAGGGTCCCTTCCCCCTTGCAGTGCTGGGCTCTCTTTGGGAGAATGACGAGGAACAGTCATAAATAATAACATGAAGCTAGGCACATGTGCAAAGATAAACAGCACGTACAGACAGGGCAGAGAATAGCTCATACCAGAAATAGGCATAGCGTCCAGAGGATTAGGGAAATTTCATCTGGAATCCTTGATCTCAGCTTATAAATAAATCAGGTTCAAGGAACAGGTAGATCCAAACTGAGATTCTAAAGCTGCATCTGTTAGTTCAGTGCGTGCCTACATTCACCACAGCATTTGGATGCCAACTATGGACATACTAAATCTCTGAGGGAAAAGAGGGCCTGTGAGCAGAGAGCTCACTTTCTGTTTTACCAAAGTGCATCCCCCAAAGACCTGATGTGATCTGATCTTACAGGAAGACAGTCCCAGTACCAAGAGGACTGAGAGCAGCCCCTGCTGCCCTTCAGGCTACCAGCTTTTTCCCAAAGCCCAACACCTTCCCCAAACCCACTGCCTCCAGCACAGCTCCCACTGGCCACAGACTGGTGCATGTGCCCCTGCCGACCCCCAGGCCCCCCTTTACCTCCCAGCACATAGATGGGAGTTTGCAGGGAGGGCAGCGTGATGCCAAACTGTAGGGTGGGGTGAGGAGAGCATCTGCTCCACCGCTGCAGTGCTCGATAGCATCAGTAACGGCTGTTGTAGCACGCCTTTGGGTTATCAACGCAACACCCACTGGGAGGGCACAAATGCTGCACAGCGCTGGGCTGGTGCTCAGTCTTTGTTGTGCTTTCAAGAATCTGAATCAAAATCCAAGAGTAAAAACTCAGCTTCTGCTCTTATAAACTGCCAGCTTCTGAAATTACACAAGCAAACAGTATTAAAATAAATAAAACTGAAAAGCGTATGGTTTCTAAGAGCCCATACCATTGTTAATGTCAGTACCAGAGAGCATTTGCCTTTTGCAGAGTTATAGGAAGGTTTGGTTTGGCTGAACTCTCATTGTCTGGTCATTTCTCGCTTCCCTAGCGAGAATATGAATGGTTTCTATTTAGAGGAGATTACAGGTAGCCATAAATTATCACCTAGTGTGGGCTGCTCGCTGCCCCGAGCACCTTGCCAGCGCCTCACATCACCAGGAGCCAATGCCTTGCTGGTACAACCTGCCAAGTCTTGGTCCACGTAAACTCAGGTCCACGTAAAACTTTCTGACATGTGTTATGTTGATCACAGGGAAGCAATGGAGAGACCTAGTTAGGGAAGAATGAAGCATTTTTTCCCCATCTATCATAGGTACTTTTCAGATGACTGCATTCCTGCATGACCACATCATCTTTTTAAAAAATATCTTAGCTTCCTCGCTGCCCGTCCCCAAATATCAGCTATGACCAGGCAGCTCAGATTGTCCATGTTATCAGCCTCCAGAACTGGGATATGTAAAGCAAGCTCAATTATCACCTGCACATTATTGTTAATTGTGGGGCTTTGCCTTCCAGGCTCACAGAGATATTGATTACCACATTTACATTTCTGACTCAAAGAAGTGAGCTGACGTAAAATACTATCATGAGCAGAGATGCACACAAGGTTTTTCCAAAGCATACGCTCAACTAATGCTCTTGGTATAAAGCTATATAAATGCAGTGCATGTGATATATGTGAATACACCGATCTTCTGCAGTGAATTAAGAGAACTACTTTAAAAGCACAGCCTAATTAAGCTTCTTAACACTCCTGAGTGAACATAAAAAATAATCATCCTTGTTTTGCCGTCGAGTGCTAAAAAGTTAATTAAATGATAAGAATCAGACAGTGACTTAAAACATGCTGAAGGAAACAGGTCCAAAGATTGAGTTCTAGTCCCAGCTGATAGGAAGCTCTCCCCTAAGCAGTACAAATTTTGTCTTACTTCAGAGGATCCTGCAGACCTTGTTTTGTAATGGAGAGATGATTGAATGGCAAGATGTTGCTTTGCTATAGAAAGCATCAAATAGTTTAGGCACTAAAAAACAGTACCAAGAATTGAAGAATACTTTGCATTCTGAACCTCAATAACTCAGAAAAAAGATTAAAACAAAAAAGAGTGACCAAAGCTCCAAGAACCTGATCAAAAGTAATGCAATCATGGATGTACTTGGATGTGCTTGCTGCTTCTGAAGGGTTCTGCCCTTTTGCTTCCTTTACCGTGTATCAAAACAATAAGAAAGAAGTAAATGCTTATTACTAGATGTGAAACTGATGTTTAAAATAAAAGCTGAGCTGGAGGGAGTCACTGAAATGATCCTGTCAGAAGGCCCACCGATACACACAGAAATGATCGGTCGTAGTATTACTGCACCATTTCTTTTGCAAGTCACAATACAAACCAAGAGTTTGGCAGGGCTGAAGAAACGCTGCTACCCCGGTTGCTGTGTACAGCACCACTCCTCCAGCAGAAGCACATAGATTCCATTTATTGTACAATCCCCCATTCAATTGAGCTAATTAAGTCAATTGTGTTAAAATACAGGCAAGACTTGAGGCTGAGGAACAGTGGGACCTACACACAGACCCACCTCTGCAGCTACAGTTCCTGAGCTGCTTGGTGCCTGCCAGCCCCTCACCTCGCAGCAGGACAGCTGCCTGTTCACAGCAGCTCTCACAGGGCACCTCGTGGCTTGCAGTGCGGCTTGTCCCCCAGCTGGATGGAGTGAGCCTGCTGGCAGCTCCAGCCGGGGACAAACACACCACGGAGACAGGAGGAGCTCACTTCAAAGGACATTTTCAAGCTACAGTGACTCAGAAGTATTTTCAGGAACATTAGGAACTGAGGAAAAGTACATACGCTCTATTTTTTCCAAGGGCATACACACGCTGGAGCCAAGCAGTGTATCTCAGCATAAAGCCTTGTACACAAAAAGGATATGGCAGCCAAATTACACACTTTACCACACTGTTAATAATAGTTATTATTACTGAGCTGCCTTCGCTATCCTGGGTGGCTCTCGGAAAACAATGGCACAGTCTCTGCCTTGAAATGGTAATGTTCCACAGAGACATGATACAACAGGAACGAAATGGAAGAGGTGGGTGGGGAGGGAGCAGGAGGACAACGGTGGCAGCAATGGGATCGCCTGTTCCATCCCGTGACTGTCCTGATGCTCCCACTGAGTGATTTAATTAATGACATAGATGAGGGCACAGAGCAGGAGGGAGTGGCAGAGTGCTTTGGAGCAACAACTGGGGAGGCAGGCAGACGGGTGAAAGGAAAGCCAGCAGTTCCCAAAGGATGGAGCTGAGGAAATGTGGATGGATTTTGCTTTATGACACAGCCTGTGGTTGAGACACTACAGTGCCTCACTCACATGTGGGTTTTGCATGTCTGGCAAAGTGAGAGCATGCCAGAACCCAGGCATTGGTGGTGCCTCCCTCATTGGTGCACCTCCTTTGTATTATGAAACCTCCAGTTAAAGACAGCAAGCCTCTGACCTACCTTCCTGCTGCCTCCAGCATCACTTAACTCAGAACATCACATAAAAATGGAGTTCACACAAATGAAAGCAGTGGTCCTTATTATAGATCATCCTTCTGTTCCATATAACACGCGGTAACTTCTACCTGCAAGCTCTCAGGACAGCTGAGGAAGACAGTAAGCTTTATGCAAAGGAAGGTAAATGAGGTCTTGTTTTCCTTGAAAAAATATTTTGATTTAAAAAGAAAAATCTATCAAGTTTTTATGGGCAAACACAAAAAAAATTGTCTGTGAAACCCCTTGTTAGGGCTGAAAAGGCACTTCTTTATCTGAGGAGGTTTTCCTGCTTTGGTTGTTGTTCATGACTGTCACCTGCTGCCCTCCAGTGAAGAAAAGCTCACACCCCACCCTCCCACCGTGAGCAGCATTCCCCATGTGAGCAGGAACAGCTCGTGCACCTCCAGAGTGACAGCACCCTCACTGCCCTCCCGCAGCTGGAGCTCACCTGGCTGAGCCCAGCAGGGCCGGGCAGAGCCCAACAAACAAGCACTGTGCCCGGCAGCCCCGTGTGCCCCCGCACCGACCTCACGCACCACGTTTCACTGAATAAGCAAAGTGATGTCAGGAACCAGGAAGCTTTTTTCTGGCTCAGCTTGTTTGTTGGCCTTGTGTACTCCCCAGGTGCAGAGGTGAGCATGAGGTAATCATACCTAGTGAATGTGAGGCTTAGGCTATAGGAAACCAGCAGAATTTATGTAATTTTGGCATGCAGCAGCTTTCTTCTCTGTAAATTTAGCAGTGAGCAGCAGGCTAGGCTGCAGACAGAGCGTGCACTATGTTGTACACAGATCCTTCTCATTGCGCCAGAGCCTCAGCCAGGGAAAGGGGCTCTGAGCTCAGGCACCCACCATCAGGTCCCCATATCACTCAGGTACTCTCATCTCCCTGGAGATACCTGGTCTACAGAGGAAAATGGGATGGAACTGAAACTCGGTTTATTTGCTGCCAGATTCTCAGCTCTGTCTTAGGAGTACATTTCCCAAAGGATGCTAAAATTACAGCACTTGTTCTGGCTCTGAGGAGAGTTGAAAAAGGATGGTTAGGGATCAGAAGAATTATTTAAGTGATTAGCACAGGCTCAAGGGAGAAGATGAGGGAGCGAATGACCAATCTCTTCTTTATTATATGGTTTTTAATTCGCCTGAGTCATTGAAGGCTTTTGAGACAGCAGCTGAATTAACAATAGATCCCCAAGCTAGGCACAGCTCATCTGCAAGTGACAATATTCCTGAGACAGAAGGACTCCCTTCTCTATGGTATTTGGTTTTCCAAACCCAGCTGGTAATCCCCTGCACGGCTCCCATCTAGCTTGGAAGTTAGCTCTGGGCAGATGGTTCAGCTGGATGCTTACAGAACTTTCCATACCCATTTTTTTCTACGAGTCTGTGAGCACTGAGCCTTTCGAAGGCAGTGCTAAGGCCACGGCTGCTCCTTGAAGCTGCTTTAATTTACACTTTAATTTATTACAGTGGAAGTGCACCTGACTCCTGCTGAACCGCTTCCCTTTCTGACTTATGCTCACATGCAGAGGACAGAATTTCCTCAAGGCTGGCCCCAAATCACAGACCTGTCAGAGAAGAGGATGACCTTGGATCTGACTTCTGTGTGAAATTCATCACCCAGAAACACTTCTTCATGATTATTTCTTTAAGAGTCACGCAGACAGAAGCATAAGAGCCCAGTCTGTCTGAGGCTGGAAAAATAAGGGAGAAAAACAGCATTATCTACACTGGCGCTTTACACACTGACACCAGAGGTACACTCACACAGATTTTTTTTTCCTGACTTTTATATTTTTCCTACAGAACATATCCATATTATTGCTTCCTGACCAACAGTAACAGAGGTCTGCAGTCCCATCTGGAATTAAAATGCCGTAACAACAACTACAGCAAAAACTGACATCTCTTCTGGGCACAGGGTTGCAGATCTGGAGGAGGGGCTTTGTGGGATTGCTTGGAGTTTTGATTGCAACAAGCTTTTGTAGATACAGGTCCTTTACCAAGGTCAAAGCTTTAATTCCAGCCTGACTCCTACCTCCTCTCCTTAGCGCTCAGCAGAGCCCTTTCAATGAATCAAAGGCCTCAATTTAAAGGAATAGAACGTATTGTTCTCAAGGAAATACATTTCAAAGCTTACTACAGTTATTCATCCTTGTACTCCCAGACAATGAGTTTTAGAAGTCTTTCTAAGTCACTGAGCCACCAGTCCTGTTACTGAATTTCAGAAACGGATTAGGCTCCTCATTATGTAGCTGTTGTCCCCTGTTCCAGGGCACATGTACCACGTAAGAAGCTGTGAACTTCTGCATGCACATATTTGTTTGCAGATATTGTATCACCAAGGATTTGAAAGAGAAAAAAAAAAAGAAAAAAAAAGGCAACAAAACAACAGCAAATCCAAACACAAAACAGCAAAAGAAACCAGCTTCCTTTAGAAAACTATAGCTATTTAGGAAACATATGGCTACTCGCATTTTTAGGGGATATTAACATCTACCCACATGAGATAGGTCTTTATTCTGTCAATTTGTACCCAGCCACGTGACCTATCTAAAGCGTGCAGGCCAAATGATTATGCATGACAATATTTAACATTAATTTAGCTTTTACCTCTCTTAGCACCTTCCGAACTTCTCCCTAACCCGTTGAGCCGGGGTCAACGACTTTGTGAAATTCACTGTGGCAGTCCTAAGGACAGTTCACAAAGAATGACCCGAGCTGTGTCACATCCCTAGCCTCTCCCCAGCCGTATGTAGGATATTTGGCTTGTGGAGGCACAGACTCGCTGATATAATGAACGTTCTCAAGAATCTCTGCAAAGCTTGGGGAAATATGCATTCAGACGTTAAATCAAGGTACTGATTTGCTGTATTCAGAATTTGCTGAGTGTTCAGAGCATTTGCCATAGACTTAGAAATCTCTGAAAACTGAGAATGTAAGTACGTCGCTAATGCAGCAAGTCTGCAGGTGTCTTTAGGTCCTTTCAGACACAGACTGCTGGGCCGGACAGACCTCGGCCTGCTCACACCCAGGATGGCCATTCACATTTGTTCTGCTCACTTGATCATGAATCATAGAATATCCAGAGCTGGAAGGGACCCACAGGCATCACTGAATAAAACTGTTCAAGTACCACAGCATTAAGATCCCTGCAGCACCCTTCGACAGTCATTTTGCCGCACTCCTGTTCAAAGCAGGGCAAGAGAAGAGCTGTAACAGCTATCCTGGTGTAGAGGCCAGCCAACGACCCCAGAATACTGAAGGGCACAGTGCAGTCTGGAAGGCAAAGCTCTACATGCAAGGATCACCAAGGTGCTGCGAGCAGGCTGAAGTCACTCTGCAGCAAAGCAAGTTGCAGGCACCCCAGGCATGGTCAGCCCCCCTAGCAGAAGGGAAACCATGTGCTGGTGATTGTCCCCAGCCTGGGAAGCAGGTTTGGAGATGCTGCTGCTGAACCTGTGCTTTAGGTTGTTGCGGCGCTGGAATTTGCAAAGCAGCTGAGAGATATAGGTACACACATCCCACTAACTTCAATGGAGAGAAAGGGTTAAACTTCCCCAGGAGTTTAAAAATCTCAGCAAAGATGTAGGACTGGCTTCACCATCACTGCGTGGAACTTGGCAACCGCACAGGAGGACACATCAACACTAAACAACGGTTTGGAACAGGAAGAGAAGATGAATATCTAATCCGACTGAAGCTCCAGAGGAAATATCATGCAGGCTGGCTGGAGCTGGCCCAGGAGCCTCACGCTGATGGCCGCAGCCTTACAGAAATTCTCCTCCATGCAGGTCTCTCCCTGCCAGCCGTCAGTGCTGCGCATCAGCTGCTGGAAGCATCGCTGCTGTTTGGGAAGCCAGGGCCTCCATCTTGCAGGACAACTAAAAAGATAGGTTGCATATCTTTTAAAAGCAAAAATCATCCATTAATAGGCCTGGTCAGGGTGTCTGGGAGGTGGAGGCAGCAGCTCAGGCTAATTTTGTTTCTCTTATTCGGTTTGTCAGAGATAAGTCTTCCAAAACATAAATGCTTCCTACTTTGGATATGAGGAGTGGGAGCACGGCGTTGTTTCTTCTAAAGAAAATAAAAGCTAGAGCCTTTCTACCCAAAAGTCCCAGAAGACTCCAGATTTCCCACTTATCTAAGAAGAATGATTTGCACGGGCGCTGTTTCCCAACACACGAGCTATAAATTGCCTCTAACTCCTGTGCAAGGACATCCCGAGAACTTCAACACCCGCGAGCTGGGAAGGCAGCCAAAGCCTTACGGAGCGGGTGATCGCAGTTCCCACACCAAAGCTGTTACATGTGAAGTCTGTGGTGTCTCAGCGTTCCTCCTGAAGGCTGTTCTCATGCAGATACAGTAGAAAGTGAAGAAACCTGTCTTTCCCAGCCTATGCCCATGGAAAATAATGCTAATGCACTGCAGCAGAGAAGCTCCCACAAAGTCACTGGTGCAGGGAGTTGACTTCTTTGGGGAGAAAAGTTGCCTTTTGAAGCCCCCATGATCCATTTGTTCACCTGAGTCCCTCCATGGGCAAATCATGACTGCCCTGCGCTGACTTTTACTCCTACAAGCTTTGAGCTGCCGAACACCTTCAGCCTGGCCTTGCTCCAAGTTTGTGATTTTTTCTCTCTTTTTTTTTTATTTTAGCCTGGCTAGTTCTGTGCTGAATGTGATTTCTGATCCAGGTCATTGCCATGAAGAAGGATAACGCTGGAGCAAAAAGCAAGCAGGACTGGATTTTCCCTTTGCTGAGGGCAGACACTAACTCCAGGACGGACTGTATCACGATTTCTTCACATGCCTTTGCAAATTCCTTGTCAACACACCACCAACACGTACATCTACTCCACTGCTAGTGAAGCTCTCCTAACGCACTGCATCTGAGAAACATATCCTAAAGCTGTAGGAAGAAATTCTTCACTCACAGGTGGTGAGGCACTGGCACTGCTGCCAGAGCTGCAGGTGCCCCATCCCTGGAGGTACCTATGGCTGTGGATGGGCCCTGGGCAGCTGCAGCTGGGGGGCAGCCACCTCTGGCAGGGGTAGGGCCGGATGATGTGGCCTGCTTCAAACCGGGGGCCTGTACAGCTTTCCAGATAGAATAAGTTGTCTCACATCATATTTGATTTAGTCCCAAAATGACCTATCCCAGCAGGGCTTCACAAAGCTTAGGGGGGGAACATCCTGTTCTGATCCCACTGTCAAGGTCCATAAAAAGATCTGCACTTAATAAACCTTTCTTTCACCAAGGACTCAAACCCTGGGACTTCCCTTTCCTTCTCGAAGTGCATATATCATTTTGACCCAAAGGACATTTGTTATGCAGCTTGAATGTCTTCAGCTGCAATGGAGCACACGCTTTTCACTACCTGACAAAGCCAAAACCATTTTTTGCATAACCCACTTTCTTTTCAAGTCACAAATCCCACTTGGAAGCACTGTGAGTTGCACACTAATTAAGAGCCAGACAAGGATTTCAATACAAAACACACCTGAAGTTCTGCAAATCTGACACATCTAAGATGAAATGCAAGAAGTCCAGTCTTGGAAGGACCCTCAATCCCTAGATCCAGTTTTATTACCGAGATCTGCCACAGGCTTTGGAAATCATTTGTCACAACTGAAGAATTGAGGATATTGCAGTCTAATTCACTTTTAAAGCATTTTCATTGCTATTATTTCATGAAGTTATGTGTAGGATTTAACTTCTTCCCAGGACTTTATCAGCACTTATTCAAGTAATGACAAATCTGATTTGTTACAGGAAAACACTGTATCTTAACCTCAAAAGTATGTCTTAGGACTGAAGAACACCTACTACTAAACTTCCAGATCCCTTTATAAAAATGGAGTACAGTGCACATGACTGATTCAATCCCACTGGATACAGCTTATCCAGCCTGAAATGGGCTCAGCAGGATTTGTGATGAAGCCCTGACTGCTCTGAAGTGAGAGAGACTTCTGTCAGGGACTTCAGGGGAGCTGGATTTCATATCTGGAATTTACCTTTTCTTTAGATACACATGCACAGCACTTACAATATGCCCACATACAGCCTACCTAGCAAGCTGGCAATAGCAGTGTTTGTAAAGGTTTGTTGCCTTTAATTGGTATTTGATTATACATTTTCTACCACTTACCCAGTGGTTTTTATGTTTGTTTTTTTCTCAACTCTAGTAGGTTTAGCAGAAACAAGTCAGTACAACTGGTTTGAATATACTGTTATAGCTGCCCTTATTCTGAATGATCTGGGAGTTCACTCATCACAGAGGACAAGCAGAAGGTCACCTGGGGACCCAGAGGATGGCACGACCATCAGAAACTCTTCAGCACAAGATCTGAATCTCACCACACAGGACAGCCCTGAATATAAGCAGGAATTTCAGGTGATAACCCGGTATAAGTGAAAACACGTGACAATGTGTAGTCCGCATTTCTTTTTCCCTGAACTAGAGGATGTTTGATGGGCATAACTTTTGCCATAGCTATTCAGTGTTTCTTCACTCTCAGTCAGACGTTGGGAGAATTGTTTTGTTGGGTGCCCCTCGTGTCAAATTGCCAAGAATAACTGTGGCCTCTCCTCCGAAAATGGCAGCTGGAGCCCTGTGCAAACAGCGCGGCGGGCTCCCCTCTGAAGTGACAGCAGGTCCCACCGACATCAAAGGCGACGCGAGGTTTTTAGTGAGGGCTGTTTGTTGATTTTTTCTCCAGTGAAGTGATATTACATGGCATTTCCAACCCTCAATCCTATTAAGTGACAGAACTACCTAATAGCACTCATTAAATAACATAACTCGGTGTCAGAAATTCACTGACAGGCTCATGCAATTGAAGTGGTAGATTTATGCCCTCAAACAATGTGGTTTTGGTGTTATTGTTTTTTTTTAATAAATGTCATTTATTTTAACAGGTGAAAGCATAAGGCCCCAGACAGTTCACTAAAAGGTTATCACCAATGAGAAGAAAAGTAGGTGCCCAAATTTATGTTTAGAGGGGGCAAAGCACTGAAAGCAAGTTCATCACCACATTTCTGGCCCCTGCACTTTGTGGAGCTCAATGCTTTGGTGACACCAACCCACACTACAGCATGTGTCATATGTTTAAGTTATACACTGCTTTGGGGTGCACAGCCAACAGATAATAGAAACGTTAAGGTCTGTAATACCACCATTTTCCCCTGCTCTCAGTCAGCTATTAACTGCACATTTGAAACCTTTAACCCAATGTATTTATCTTGTGGACTGAATGACAAAGTTTGTTAAGAGTTCACAGAAATAAGTTTATTAGTGATTTCTTGCTGGTTTTTTTCTATAGCCCCAGTTCAACTGGAGCCCAAAGTGCTTTTTACCTACTGATATATAAGTGATAACTGCAGCTTCTCTAAGGCAGAGATTTGACAGTGGTTTACATCACATGCAGAGAGCATGAGGTGTAAAGAAGGGAGGAGCCGACTGTCTGCCCAAAAGCCACCTCAGCTCCCAACAGGCAGAGCTAGAATTCCAAAGCCAAGCAACAGTGCTGCAGATCACCAATGATGCTAGGGATTTCTCGATTCACAATTAATTCCTAAGTCTTTTATGCCAGTGAAAAAAGCAACTCCCTCTATTCCTTCCTTACATAAAAGTCAGGCTTTTGCAAAGTGCCAGTAAGATACCACATTCAAAACGACACTGAAAATAGGTGATGTTTATAATAAGGGGCACGTAGTGAGCACTGGAGTTCAACTGTGAGTGGCTGCCCTCATGAGAGACCCTGCTGGAATTAATGACAGTATTCCTGAGCAACTGCTCTACAAAAGGAAAAGTAATTCACAACTCGGGCTAAAGGTCTATAGCCTGTATGCAGAAATCCTCCCAGGGTCTGCCACTGCACACTGAAAATCCATGTTTCTCTTAATTTCTCTTCTTGCCCTTTCTCACCATCCATGCATCTCCCCAGGTTACTGCCTCAACTGACGTCGTAGGAGACAGCGTATCTCTGGAAAGACCAAAGGACACTCCAGGTCTCTTTTCAGTCACAACCAACACTGATCAAATTCCCAT
Organism: Aquila spilogaster; assembly: GCA_024606505.1. Taxonomy (NCBI): domain Eukaryota; kingdom Metazoa; phylum Chordata; class Aves; order Accipitriformes; family Accipitridae; genus Aquila; species Aquila spilogaster. Next base: position 30,401 of record JANHGO010008011.1, on the reverse strand, counting down.
CCTGTTGATGCCACATGTGATTTTTCATTTTTTTACCCTCAGGAGGATGGCCAAGCAGGCAGACAATGCTTTAGAAAAGTCCTCTCTTGTACTCCTGAAGTCTCAAAAGAAGCAGTACTGTCTCCAGCAAATGCAGAGGCAGCACAGCTCACGTAGCCCTAAACCACACTGCTTTCAGAACTCCCCAGCCTTCTGCTGGGAATCACTGTGATTTATCATCCATGCTGTAAAAAGATCCATGAAACAACCCCACTTTAAAACTACTAACCCAAGGAGATGGGGTAACTTTTTGCAGAGGTAACGCAGCGATGTGCCCCACAGTCTCACAAGTGATGACAGCAGAACACCCGAACTACAGCTGGGTGCGCCCCAGCCCTGGTCCCATCCTTCGCTCCAGCGTTGAGGGCCCCAGCGCCTGTCTGACCCTGCAGTGAACTGATTCAGCTCACTAAATTGGTTGAACACTAACAAGGGGGAAGGAGCTAATCAGCTCCCAGGGTAATACGAGCACCAGTGATGAAGAGAGGGAGGGGACAAGATGCAGACTGAAAGAGCAGCAAATTGCAGCATTCCTCAGGATAGAAATGAGCAGTCACAGAATTCTTAATCCTTCTTCACCACTGAGACCACAGAACTCACCCTGCACAGCTGCTTGCCTCCTTGTGCCAGGTGAAGACACGTTCTGTTGTCATGATAGTGAGATCACATGTGGGTACATTCACATCAGGTTAAAACTGATAATGAAACCAAGGAGAACACAAGATGCAAAAAGACTGTCTGCATACATCCTTGCACTGGAACACTAAGAGATGTGAACTATCCCTGCTATAACCTGTTTGGAGGTGTGCTGAGTTACTCCGCTCGCTGGTTAGCAGCCCAAAGGTCTGTCCCGCAGCCTTCTCCACCACCACTCCCCATCGCACATCCTGCCCCTTCTTTTATGATGGTTCCAGTACCCATCTGCCCTTTGCTCAGCACACTCCACCTCCTTACTGCAAGGAAACCCATGCTCCATTTCCTCCTCCCACCTTCATTTTGCGCAGGTGCAGTACCCTGAACCTGCTCAGCAGAACAGCATGAGGGAAGCGGAGGGCTGTGCAACCAGACACAGGGAGGAAAGGAAGGGAACCCTCCAGTTTCATGGTGCCACAGAATAACTGAGGTGCAAAGGGACCTCTGGAGGTCACCCAGTCCAGCGAGAGTGAATCACTGCCTTGGCTCAGCCATAGCATTGAGGCAAGCAGGGAAAGCAGCCAGCAGCCTCCTGGCTCTGTCATCAGAAACTCAATTCTCACAGTTTTCCAATGACAGTTTTAATTTTTTTAAATGGAATACGAATGTTGTTACAAAAATTATTCCTTTTTGTACCCTAAAGGAATAAAATGAAACGCTCTTCCTGGAAAACATAATTAGCAGCTAAATCCCTGACTACAACACTCTAAGTAAAGGCAGAATACTCCAAGGAACAGCAAAACAATGCAGTGAATACTTTTGCAGCAGGAAGAGTTTGGAGATGTTTGTTTACCATACAGTTTGTTCCTACTCCACAGATCCTAAAGAACCCATATAAAGAACTCTGATTATTAATAGAGTCAGACGGCTCAAAATGGTATTTCTAACCTGTTTATAAATGGTTGAAAGGAAATTACAAATACATAAAAAACAAAACCAAGTTTACAGTAAAAGGGCAGGGAGCTAAATTTGTTCTTCCAGTAAGCAATATGTTATATGAAACTGAGCTGAGTACATCTGCCATCATTTTACCTGGAAAAAATCAAAGTGGGGAGAGGAGGAAAGATTTGTAGTTTGCCAGTGTTTTGGAAGAGCAAAACAAAAAGGAAAAGCTCCTATAGTGTACAAACCTACATATGGATAAGTAGTTTAAGCAACACATGCAATGATTTTCACAGCATGCCTTGAAAAGATTCGTTAATGTCTTTGGAAATGTGGGAAAGTAATTTATAACACCAAATAAAAAAGTAACAGAGGGCCCAATCCTGTCACCACTGACTCAAACCGGGCAGAGCTGCGCTTTCGGGACCTTCCGGCAGATTTAAAACATTTTTCAACAGCCCAGTCCAGATATTAGCAAGCCCCAGCCTGGCTGGCTCCCACCACATCCCCACTTGCTATATTATTTCCCTTTCCTCTCCCTCCCTCTGCTTTATTAAAATTTAAAACAAAAATATTTTTTTATGTTCTGAGCATTTGTATATTTGGAAACAGTGCCTGCCTTTTCTCTGTCTGACAGCTCTGAGCACTGCTAGTCCTTAGCAGCCCGCAAATCAAGAGAGGCACAGCAGCCCAGCACACTGAGGCAGAGCAGCCTACCTCAGCGGCATTGCCCACACCACCACAGCCCTGGGAACTTCTGATTTTCTGTGTAACACTGCCATGAAATCCACTGTCTCCCACAGAATCTGGGGGAATTCTCAAAGAGCAAAAGGAATTCATTTTTCAGAGCCCTTAACAATTGGAAAGAAATATTTTCCCTTTGCCACAGTAAGAGAAATGACAAGGATGGGCGATGGACTGACAGGTTGTGGTAGGGGACCAACAGCACGCTCAGAACATGGCACAATTTACAATGTGATCCTGCACTAAGGAAAGCCGCCCTCCTTCTCGTGCCTACCAGCAGTGCAGGCCAGAGTGGCTACTGGAAATATCAAGCCTCTGCACGTGGCACATGAGTTCTCACCATCACCCTGCAGAGCTGTTGCACTTCCGTAAGACTCTGCTGTTTGAACTAAAGTTCTAACGCATGTAATTTAAAAAGAAAGAAAAAAAGCCACTGAAAAAAAGACAAGCAAACAAAGCAATCAACAATAAACTATTCTATATCATGCATTCTCCCACAGAGTCAGCATTACAGGGCATGTGTGTTGGTATCCTCTCTGGATTCCATCTGGAAGGACAGACCCAGCAATCACTAGCCCTGACTTCCAGTCCTTCCTCCAGATACCACGACAGGACCTGGCTTCTGCACTGAAGTCCTTGGTGAAGAAAACCCAGGACCTCTCGTGAAGCTTCCACTGAGACAGCCTGGCAGCACACACCACCCAGTTGCAGAATATCAGTCAGAGCCTCTCCCAGGCTTTGAAACTCTAGAGCCATTGAGCATGCAGCCTCCATAGCAGACCTACACGGGCAACAAATTTCTAGCTACCGTATGAGGCCTCTATCTTCAGAAGAGGTCCCCCTGTTTTTAACTTTCTTCCCCTATGGTGTGGTTTGGTTCTGATCTAAATGCAGCATTGACTTCCAGGTTCACCCCTATTGGAAGAGGCTCTATCAGAGCCTGGCAGTTCTTCTCCACATTTTCTGCACAACTCATCAACCTAGTGCAGCATGGTACGTCTATTCCTTCCAGCTTGATATTACTCACAAAAAGTAAAACTTTCTCTGTTCAATTGCTGAAACAATATGGTACAAAAGCCTGACCAGGACTTCAGTAGGAAAGTTTATTTCTTGTGCTTTTTATTACCTTGCTGCTATTTCCTAGCCATAAGTTGGAAATGTTAAATTATAAAAAAATGCAATATTAACCAACCAATTGAGTTGCCAGTTCTAATTTCGGACAGAAATATAGACAAAGAAATAATCAAAGACTTACCAAAAAAGCAGATGGCTGCAGAGCACTTCTGGCAGTCATGCTACTCGCACATGGGACCACTTGAGTTTAACAAATCGGACAACAGAGAGAGTGCTGAAATGGAAATTGGGGCTCTACTCCATTCAAATTCTTCAAAATGTTTGTTTTGGATTTGTACCTCTACTGCAATTTACAGCTCTAGATTAGATATAGCAAGAGTAATATTCCTGACTAGAAGAAAAACAGAATGTTAAGCCATTTGCCAAATCACACAGATTGCCTCCCTGTATACAAATAACACTGATGGATAAATGTTTTCCTAATAAAACCTAGCGATGGTGTGTTTTACTAACACGGCAATACAGTTCTACTAGCAGTTAGAGGACAAGACTCTTTCCTGATTCAAACTGCAAAACGTCCTCAAACAAGTCCCTTATCCGCACACAAACACGTGCAAGTTCCATCAGCATGAAAAGGAAAACCACAGAAACTTGAGATTTCATGGGAATCTCCATGCAGCACAGACAAGATACTGACACCTCCCGCTGGAAGCAAGATTACATCCCAAATCTGCTTGCTCTAAAAGCATGCCCTTCAATGCTAATGAATGAAAGGGCAATTGTTTCTAACATTTGCCAGCTTTGAGACTGTAAGGCATGTTCAATCAGGCACAGCAAATTACTGAAACAATGTTAAGTAATACTGATGCAAGGACACACAGGCAGTAGACAAGACACAAAAAAAGGGATAAAAAGACTAATTCCATCACTCTTGCTGTAAGAAATCAGCTGTCTTAAGTGAAGGCTTGTGTCACAAAGATGTCAGTTGCAGCTTAATGTAAATGTACGTCCAACTATGACATCACCTACCGCAACCAAAAATTAAGACGAAAGCTCTGCTGGTCTCAAGGACTAGTCACTCACCAGGGAACCGATGTTTTTATATGTACGCCTTCCTGAAGAATCCAAAAATAACATTTTTCCATAGAGCAGAAATTCCTGAAGTGTTCACGCTTTTCGTTTCGGTAATGTTGCAATCCAAAGTGCCAGCCCTCTGTAATGAGGTAATCCAACAATGTAATTTGTAGTATTTTATCCTGTCAAAATTGATCTTAGTATTTCTATAGCAACTAGATCAAAACAAAAGATGAGGCAGACAGAATAACTCTCCCCCTGCCACCACCCAGATTTTTATATAAATATACACGTATATATAGAAAGCATTACATATATATGAAGTTAACATTCATGATTCATCATTAAACAACACTAGAAAAACAGCACTGGAGAAATAGCAGCACAGTAGGATGACATTTGCTAGCATTTCTTTTTCAAATGTGTAAACTGGCATGAATAAAATAGAAAGAAGTAATTGTTCAACTACCAAACACCCATAAACAGAGTATGTCTTTTCTGCTAGACCCAGTCAGGGAAAGGTATTATCCACTCCCAGGTGGGATGGATGGAAAGGAATGCTGGCTTTTACTGCTGACATGAGGTAAAGAACATAATATCTTTTCCTCAGAGAAAATTATGTTTTAATAATTACCATCACATATTGATGTTCAAGAAAATTTGATTGTCATTTAATGATCTAAGCTTAGTTCTGGAAGCGCTGCATGCAATATTCTTGCAAATGTTTGTCAGTTTATTATGATGCCTTCGTAGGAGCTGAGCTGAGTCCAGACACTGCAATTTCAAAACACCTAGGAAAACCCTGCATTTGGAGCTCAATCCTGTTTCCAATTGACTAATAGGATTAACAGCAACCTCACCCAGCCCCTTCCATTTGAAACAAAGACTGGCCTTTTATAATGGTGACCTAAAAAGCTTGGTCCTCCTACAGAGCAACTTCTCCCTAACATCTGAGTAGCTTCTGAACACAAGATTTGTGTTAGATGCTGAGCACAGATTGCCAAACACACACGAACTCCACACGTGGGCATGCAAATCCCAAAGCAGACACATAGTTCCTGACTTTGGCTCTATAGCAAGGCTGAACTCCTATCATGAGACAGATACCTCCTTATAGAGACCTGCACAGTGTTCAAGAATAATTTTCTGCATCCTGCATAGTGTCATTTATATCCCCCAGTACAAGAACACACAACAGTTTTGGACAGATTCCTAAAATGGCTGAGAGGGAAATTCTGAGAAATTGTCAGCTGGGGAGAGGATGATAAACTCACTGGCACTGGGCTGTATCTTTGCAGATCCAACCATGTTTTCACTGCTGCCTGCCATCTATGGAGGATATCACATTCCAAGGCACACCACAACAGCAATGGCAAGTGACTGTAGCTGGAAGGCAGTTGATCTTCTTGGCCAAATGTTGCTACCCCTTAAGAAAAAGTGAGAAGGTTAAGTCAGACAAATACTGGTCATAAAGAATAATAAATAAATAAATAAATAATAAAAACTTGCTGTTAAAAGCAAGATATAGCTTTGATCCCAAGCTCTCTTTCTAGAAAACAGAATTTTGCCAGAATTTAGAGAAGGGGGATATGATGGACAAATAAACTGTCCATTAATCTATGAAAAAAATGTGTGTGCATAATCTGAAGGAGTGTTTCCACAGATTATTCACGCTCCCCAAATTAAACACATTCAAGCCTTTCACCTCCTAAAGCCCTGACCTTGTGAAGCATCCACTTGATGGCAATTCTCTTGAGTAATGACAGAAAAGAATTCAATAGTGGCAGAAGCTGTGCTATATATTCCTGTTTCATTCACAGAGGCTTCTGTAATAGTGTCTGTCCATACATGGCCTTGTAGTAGCGGCATTTCAAAGCGTATCTTACAGCTGACCGAGACCCTGGTGTGCCTTCAGATGAGTATACTTATAAAAATGCATTCAGCAAACTGTTCCCTTTTTTTAACCTCAGAAATAACTGTCGTGATGCTACAGCAGGAGTTGCAAAATGCTTAGTTGAGCAGTGGTGTTTAAGAAGCATAAATATAAATGAAACTGTGGGTTTCTTCCTAATTATCATCAGCTCCTGACTGCCAGAGATGTACCGTTTCCACACCAAACCCCTCATTATCCCTCCCTCCAATAAAGGCAATCAACACTGAACCAAAAAGTTCCTGTCTGCATCCAGTTTACAGGCTTCACCATCCTGCCCTTTGAAATGGAATCTCATGTGAGGTGCATTAGGAAAACTGGAGGAAATGGGAGAGAAAGAAAAAAAGATTTAAAAATAAAAGCAGTATTTATGTCTCCCAAATGGGAAGTTCAGAGCAGCGAGGGCAGGAAGCGGACGGGTATTTAAGCTGATTACCCAAGCAAAGCCCTCTGCCTTTTCAGCAGTGCCACGGTCCCTCGGTAAAACCATTTAAATTAATTAGAGTTCCACGGAGGGGACGAGGGGATGGAAAAGATGTCAGGTTTTATCGGGAGTGTTAGTGATGGCTGACTGCAGAGGGGCTCCCGCGCCGCTCATTGGCTCGGTGTGCTCCGACACAGAGCGCTCTCACCACCCCGCAGCTCCGTGCCTCCCCAGGGGGAATGGCCCAGACCCGCGGCCATTCACCCCAACGCGCGCAGTGTGCGGGCAGCGACCAATTAAGTACCAGAGTATTTCACGTTTGTACAGAAATTCACACAAATAAAAGCCTTCTGAGCCACGCTGGCCTTGGAGACATGGATCTTATTATGCTCTTTGCCTAATTACCAACTCGGTTTTTTTTCAGTGCAAGTGCTGCTGAGCACAACCCGAGCGCAATGTCCTCAGGCGATGCTCCCACGTGCGCCCGCATACGTGTCGGAATCGCATCTTCTCATTCTCACTTGCACATAACTGACTAGACAAATAATATTATCATAGTAGGAAGAGCCAGAATTAGAAGGGAAATACTGCAACATTTAGATGTAATCTGGTGAGCATTAGATCATGATTCATTTTGACACAAAAACTCAAGAGCACATTCAGCTGGGGCGAAACGCGTTGCAACGTTTTAAACAAGAAGGAAATCAGACTAATGTTTCATGGGCTGCAATATTTGCTGTTGAAATCCTAATAATTGCCTGCATTCCATACTTGCACTGTACCTAATGAATTGGTTTTAAATTTCAAAAAGCTTCAGCAAGAAGATCTTATTTGCTCCTGACTCCCATCAAAGTGGAATTTTTTAGTAGGATGGAACAGAAGGCTGACAACGGCGACAACAGAAAGCCTTCAAAGCCACACTACATTTATCCTCACTGTATTGCACAACAGTATTTGTAAAATCTTTGGGTTTTAATGAATAATTTGTTCAACTGAAAAATACTCCAGTACCCATTGCTTTTCATCATAGACAGATGAGAGTGGTTTTCCAGCTCTGTTATCGCAGAGAACCAGGCTGAGAGGACAGGGGCATCTTCTGGAGGTGAAGGAAACACTTCACTGGTTTCGTGGCCGTGTGTTATCTCAGGAGGGAGAAAAAATTCAACACATTCAAGCCAGTTTTCGGGAGCAGATACAGAGCAGTGCCTTAAAGACTTGTGCCTGCTCCACTCTCAGGAAGTTTTGCTTTATCACACAAAACATTGAATCAATGTGACACTAAACAGTGGCTGACTCAACGCAGTTTTACGGATGGCTTAACCCAATCTTATGCTTTCTTCTCACCCACATCCACGAGATCCCATTGCTTCCCTCCTATCACCTCCTGCTTTTTTGGTGGCCACAAGAAAGAGTAAACCCTCGCCTCCTCCCCATCCATTCTCCATCACATCATCTGAAAAAGCACTGGATCTTTTCTGATGGTACCACAGTGCTGCACTGCTTTAATACAATCCCGAAACTCCAGGCTCCAGATACACATTTTCATGGTACACAACCACACTCAGCTGCACTTTCCATCCAAGCCTCTCTGTCAGCAGCTCCCAGCAGTCTCTCAACAGGACAGAATACATCCTTTAACCTTCGTGCCACTCAGAAGAGGAACTTAGAAGCATCTTTATGGTTTAGATCTGAGCCACAATACATGCAGCCAGGCCTGTCAAGCAGTGCTGACTTTCTGCTGATATGTATGTGTCTTCCTGAATCCAATGCATACCAACAAAACTCCCATGTCTGGCTTTGCAGAACAACTTGGGTTTTCACTTTGGACTTGTATTCATCTAAGCACATTTCCTTTATACAGCAACTGGAACAGACATATCTAGAAAGAAACCAGATCACATAAAACAAGCTGCTAACTCTTTCTCACATGTGCAAATACGATGCCAATTCCCAGAAGCTGCTGTGATGGAATGAGCACAGTTCTGTTATGTGCCCAAGTGAGACTAGCAGGACTCTCTAAGTATCTGCAATTTCAAGGGAGATAAATGTTATGTAAACATAAATTTTGCAACTTTATTATTGTATATTATTTCATGCCAAGTTGCTCTTTACATAGAAAGCAAATACCATCACCGAATTTATTTCCAAAAAGCAAAATAAAGTTTATAGTTCTACTTGGCCTAAAGTTTGTTTATAAACACAGGAGCTGACGGGCCTTAATACAATGGGAATAGCAGAAAAAAAACCACAAAACTGTCTGCAAGCTGAATGCAAGCCAACAGTGTGCTCTCAGCAAATAAGGCAAAGGGCACGCTGGGCTTCATCGGGAAGAGCGGGGCCCTGGGCAGCTCTGCCCTGAGGAAGAGATGGGGATCTAGCAATAGGCTATCTAACAGCCTACAGCAAATTCCACTGCTTGAATGGAAAGTTTAGTGACAACACTGCCCGACTGCTTACTTGAGATGGCTGCCAGAACAAGGGGCAATATCATAAAATGTATCTCGGCAAGTTCAGATCAGATATTAGGGGAATCCTTTCCAGAAGGGTGGTGCAGCCCTGGGACAGGTCACAGAGCTGGGGATCTCAGTTCTTGGAGATGTTTCATGCTAAACATGCATCTTGAGTCAGAGCAGCATTTTTGGTGAGAAATTATCCTGTTGAGCGATTTTTGACCAGGTACTGAAGGAACCACAGATCTCTGGCACATAACAATCCAGCAAAATTCTCAAAAGCTGCTCCCTACCTTTTTTTAAATACCAAAGTGCCTTTAAAAGCCTTATCACAAACTACCAAACACCTGCAGCTCCATGCTCTGTATTCCCAGGACATTAGACCATTTTGGGGTTTCACTCACATGCAAAACTTGCACTCTACTCTGGTAGACTGTTCCAGAGCACAGGGTCTGGCCATGCAACTTGCATCACAAGAGCAAACTTCACATATTTGAAAAGATTATCAGTCAACTACAGTTCTTTCCACTGTAGAAACAGTTACTCAGTTAAGATAAACAAAGAAATTCCCATGCACTGAAAAGGAAAACCTATTAACTGATTAAACATGTGAATCAGTTGATAAACTGGTTATCAAAGTTCTGAAAACATTTTTAACAATGACCCTTCCTGCCATGGTTAACAATGACCCACAAAAGCTAGAATAATTCAGCACTTTGCAGGAAGCCAACTGGACGGAAAACAGAAAGCGCTTCAGATCTAAGAAGCTGCAGCTCTGCAACGTGCACTGACACATTTAGATACTAATTATCAGTAAAGTTTGATAAACATTTTAGTTACCAATTAAAAACTTTGGACAATTCTTTTCAGCACACAGGAAAAACAAAGTTTTATCCCCTCTGACATATACTTGTAATTCTGTTCTTGTTTTGAGTTTTTCTAACAGCTATAAAAATGCTCACAAAAGCATTTATTTTTCTCATAACTGATCATGCAAATCTCATTTTAGAATAGCTTCACCTCAAACGTATTTATAGGCAAATTAAAATGTAGGATGCGCTAACACCTAGACTTCATTTTATTGAAAAATCTCAGTTTACTCCTTAGTACAGTTCACGGAAGGTAAATCTAAAAGCTGCTGGAGCCTGCCCTCGTGACATGTTCCAGACGGCTCTAGAAGAGCTCTAAGCAAGAGAAAATGAATGAATTCAGATGCCAGATTGGGATCCATTCAGGTTAACCAAACACATTACAGTTCCTCGCATGGGAATTGCAGACAGAACCAACTGTATCTAAAGGAAACGACAGCCACAAATTTTCCCAAGAAGTCACAGAAACACCCAAATCCGAGGCACTTTTCAGACCATTTCATATGAATGTTCGGTATCTATTCCCCCTCAGCACATCCTTTGTATCAGCGAGACAAAACAGGTATTAAGCAAAAGAGACCCAAATCCTAAATCCTACTTCTGCATAACTTTGTGGTAAGTAAGTTGTCTATAGCTTTCTTTTGCCTTTCATCATCAGAAAAGCCAGTCTGGCTAAAGAGCAACACTGCATGTCAGAGAAATCCCCAAATGCCAGATATTTTAACCAGGAGTGGAAATTGTACCATTGTACAACGTTCTAACAGTTAGCCAGAATCTGACACAAAACTGCTTCATCAGCTCAGATCTTTTAAGAAGTCATAGAAAAAGACTGAAAGGTTCTACCAGTTACTGAGGAGTACTGAAAGTTAAAATGGTCAGTATTTAAACATTCAGCTTTACAATGGTTTTAAAACAAACTATCCTTTGTAAAAATAAAAAATTAAAAAAAAATCAGCTTCCTCATAAGCTCAAATACTAAGGCAAACTGAATTAGAAGCCAGAGTTAAAAGCCAGCATTCTATTTTCATTCCAGAAAAACAACATTTAAAAGTAATCAAACAAGGCATTTGTTAACATGGGAGCATAAATATAAAGAAAATAACTAGAGGTTTTTAGTTCTGCAAACACTGCTACCATTTCTGGGAACATTATATCTCAAAAGCATAGCTTGCTCATGCTGTAGAAAGACCATATTTATTTGGCTACAGCGCGGAACTCGCCAAGAACTGATGCCTGTGCTGTTGGGAGAGGAGGAAAACAAGAAGTCCAGAGGCCTATTTTTAAAAGCTTTCGATGTATTCCAAGGCCATGATGAATTTGGAATAGAGCTGAGACCCGTGCAGACCCTGCACTTGGAAGGAGATGACGCACTCAGCACCTCTCTGTAAAGAGCTCCTCAGTTCATCAGATCTAAAAAGAGAGGAATACACAAAGGATTTGATACTTTCAGTTCTGTAATTTGCAAAAGATGTAGAAACTGCCCAGTTCATATGCTTCGGGTCATGTTGCACTCCTCTGGTCTACAGAGACAAAGAGCAAGCAGAACAGCCTGTTCTCCCTCCCCCTTCCTCCCAGTGCCCCCTTCCCACAACGCAGAGCTCCCACTGCCTCACTGCCTCTTAACTCCATGCGAGCAGAAGTTCAGAACAAGTTTCTGTGTGTTCCTGGTTCACATCATTCCTCCTCCTCTGCCTATGAGCTGGACTCCTCAAACACTCCGTGTGAAGCAGAAATACACTTTTCCCCATTGACAGTACAATAATCTAAAATGTTCCTTGAAAGTGGATTAGTATAAAAATGTACCACCCGTTTTTCAGTCCTACATGTTTATCCCATGCCCTTCAGGAGCATGCTTAGATCAGCATGGTCATCTTGTAAAACCAAACCCTACAATTTCACAGAGACAGCTTGATTTCAAATGCTCTGTTGCCAGGTGCTCAGCCTGGGGGCCTGAAAGAATTCTCAAGTTTTTAGGAGGTGAGAACACAGAACCAAGCAGCCACCTTCTCCAGACAACGCAGAACCAAGCTGCCCGCGGCAATCTCCAAAAATTTCCAGGGTTTGTAAGAAACTTGGTCATCCAGAAACCCATTTATAGCTGGAGCTTCTTCATACAGTCTCAACATTCAGTTAATGGCTTTCCTGTTCTACTCGGATGTTTTTGTGGTTATACAGAACATACGCTCTTTGTTCTTCTAGGGATGAAATCTGAGTTGAGCTGTAAAAGCATAAAAAAGTGGTGCCGAGATTCATGATGCAGCTCTAGAGCAGAATAGTGCTGCAGATAATTGGTAACATACAAAATATTTACATTGTAATGTGGATAGAGCTGCAGGAGCAAAATGGGAACGAGTTTCCCCTCTACAGCAGTGAGGGCAGACATACCTCACCTTTTAAAAAGCTTGCATGCACACGAGTTGTTAGATCTAGTGCCCCAGCTCCAGGTTAAATAATTATCTTCAAATAACGTCAAAATAAAACTTGAAGAAAAAAAGATCTTTGTTACACTGTTTTTGTTTTGGACTGCTCTGAAGCACTTCATTTTGCTTTCCAAATGATCCAAAGGTACACAAATTACCACTGTAACCCGCAGTTTTGGTTTGGAAGTTTCACAATGAAATATTTCAGTTCTTCCAACTGAATGATACAATGAAATCACCGTAGATTGACAAAACAGAGCAACTGTGTAAGACTGCACCAAAAGAGCTCAGGGGACAAAAACAGTTAACATGACCCCGCTCTGTCTCAGAATGCTTTTATTTAAAAATAAACCAATTGTAAAAAAAAATCACTGTCTGTAACATTATAGTTTTCAAAGATTGTGCAGCCAGGAATTACAGATAAGCCCTCTTAAGACCATAAAGAAAAATCTTTTGATAGCGCTTAGCATATTGAGCGGGCTTCCCCCCGTCTGCGCGGTAATAAAGCTGTCAGGCAGCACCAAGAGGAGAGCTAAGCATTTCAAGACTCAGCCACATGAACTTCTATTAACCTATATTAACATGTAATCGTTGCTGTGAGCACACTGTTCTCAGTGTCAAGTGCTTGTAAAGAACGCAAGGAAGAGCCTTCCATGCGAAACAGGATAGGGTGATTGCTGTACTATCCTACCAACTTCAGAAACAATCTTACTGGCAAACACTACATCGATACGTGTGAGCTATCCCTGGAAACTTCCCATATGGTTAGTAAATTTTAGAATGGGAAGATAGGTTATTTCATTTTAATAACTTCCATATTTTACATCACACCAAGCAGTTGCTGGTTTGTTAAAGTCTGAGAGCTACACAAACAATCTCAATATGATGGCGTACGATCACTCCACGTCACCCAGCAGCCTGCAGTCCGGGGAAGGGAGCAGGGGGAAGGGGACCATTTGCTTCAGAGCTCTGAGATAAGATGGCCACATCAGACAGGCCATGTGGCAGGAAGAGATTTAGGATACAGCCTCAACATATTCATCTCCCATTCATTGCTGCTGGCTGTGTCTGAGGTAGATGGGAATATACCTGCAGTTCCCTGGGTGCACGATGCTGAACCCAGGCTACAAATTACTGTGGGCAGCTGCTTGGACACAGTGCTGCTCCACGTCACCTGCAACCAGGAGCTCAGAGGTCTCCAGGCTGTTCCCACAGGTACTTCAATGCTGCACCTTAAGATGCTGCAGAGTGAGGTTAAGAGGGGATGCATGAGGCTCTCTGTAAATAAATGAGATGGGCAAACAGCAGGAAGAAGGGACATTTAATCTGAAGAAAAGCATCTGCACAACAAGCACTGGATATAAGCCAACCATTAATAAATTTCTCCTAGAAATTAGAAAAGGGTGCAGAAAGATTCTGGCACAGCCCTCCAGCAGGAAGGGAGAAACGCAAACCACGCAAAAATGTTACAGTGTTTTAAAATGGATGTTTATAAATTCACAGAGGAGACGAGAGGACGTAGTGACCTGTGATAGCAGGGCCTGGACTTTCTCAGCTCCTTCATTGAACTATGCTTCCTGGTCCCTCAAGCACCCTTCCCTTCTAAACAGACCTCATTTGAGCTGCAAAAGTAGCACTAAAAGGATGATGGAGGAACTTTCTTTGAGAGCAAGATATGACTGCGCAGACAGTTGTGCCCATGGTGCTGGTCTCTTATTGAGAATATTGATGATGCTGGTGAACACATTCCTGTTTCTAATGAGCTGGTCATCAAGTTCTTCGCCCGTGTTCCAGACATTACCAGCCAGGCTTGCAAGCAGAGCTGTACATGTGATGCTGTCCTCATTGCCAGACACAGTGATGGAGGGTAAGAGGTGCCCCAAGTTCAGCAGTTTCCCCCGAGCTGAGCTGGGGTGGGACTACAGATGCCCCAACACCAGGGATCAGTGGGACGAGCCCATCCAGTAAAGCACAGCAGATGAGAGAGAAAAGGTGTGATAAACCTCACCCAGCAAAGGGAAGCCCAGTCAGGAGCAATTTACTGGTAGAGCAGACTGGTAACAACTAACATATGCTGCCCTACCAAAATAGGCTGTATTTTCTGCAATTGCTTCTACACAACCTGTCGTGATTCCTTACAGAGATTGCTCCTGGACAGGTAGCTCTGGTTAAACTTCCACTTACTGGATATAAAGGCCAGCAGATCAGCACACCTTGCTGAGCAGGTAATTATGAGGTTGACTCTCCAGGTTTCGTAAAAACACAGTGGAAGTTTAAGGCGCACGTATTCCTTTGGGTTTCATTCCAAGCATTGTAATCTGCCTCCCTCACCTTTCACCATCTTGCTTTAACAAATATAGCCTGGGGGGATTTCAGAGCCTGCGTCCTCATCCCAGGTTAAAGTGGTTGCTGATGACAGACAGAGCTAAGCACGCACGTTCAGAACCTGAGCTCTCAGGCAAGAAGCACGTAGCTAAACTTTGCCAAATTACTTTCAGAAAAGCCCTGATTGAAAGGGATCTTCATTGTAAAATGCTGAAAGACAAATTCACAGAAACCCCAAAACCCACCGAATTGCAAAGGCCAAAGGCAGGAAGCGGCTGGCCTTTTTCTGACTCTCACGGACCTGCTCATTTTCAGCTGATGACCACATTGGTTTCATGCATTCCAGAGCAATGCATTTCACACAGGATCCGCACACAATCCAACCCAAAGACCAGGATTTCCACTGTAGCTACGTGGACTTTGGAGTCCTTTAGAGCTGGACCGAGCTTAGATCTGTCAAAATTGATGCAAGAAATGAAAAGGGTTCTTCCCATGGAATTGCATCAAATCACTTTTGCTCCTTTTTCTCCCCTCCTGTTTAAACACACAACAGTTGCCCAAAGATTCAGCTATCACACTGCTGGGCCTGGGGCTGTCTGATGATCTTTCACTTCCTGCATTGCTTCAGTACTACCCTCATCATGGGAGACCTCTTCTGGGCACGCTTTGGGGATGAGGCCAACATCAACAGCAAAAAAACAAAATGCAGATTCCCAGTTCAACTGTGCTTCTGTGGCACCCCCAGCAGTGGAAAGGATGTATTAGGAGTGCTGTGTACAATCTTCTTAAATTCATCGGATGGACGTTCTCCAGAATATGACACAAGAAGGCATAGGGGACTTAGGAGTCACTGAATGCTTAGTATAGAGGAGCTTTCTTGATCAACAGAAGCTTCTGCTTCTCAGACTACAAGAACAGAAAAAGGAAAGGATTAAATGCTGTTAATGTATGCCATTCTCCTTCACTTTCCTGGCACTCGTGTCCTTTCATGTGGTAGTTTGTTTTCCTACAACATGGTTTCAGAAATACATCTCTCCAAACATCTGGAAAACATCCACTTGCTCTGCCCACCATAGCAGGAACCAGAGTAAATCAGATTGCCTGTGTACTCCCACCAGGGCCACGATCGTGGATTACCTCTGCTCTCATCTAAAGCCTGGCTTCAGAGCTCATTTTGTGGTTACCTGAAAGCCTGCCATTGCCTCATGAGAGCTTTTCACAACACATCTCCTGACGTGTTGAAGGCTTTGGTGCCTCTGTCCCTGACAGCCATGCCTCCTTTCAACCCTCCCCAGTTGCCATAGATCATCCGGGGATGAAAGAACTTGTGATACACAGTACCATATGTTTAACCCTGGAAACAAAGAACAAGCAGCAGCTCACCTCTGTAGATCGAACACTAATTCACAAGCTCCTTCTTAGCCTTGAGACAAAGGCCATTTACATACAGAAGAACAGGGAAGGCACAGGCAAGCAAGGGGCAGCAGCATCTTCCTCCCCTCTCTGCTGTCCCAGTATCCACAACAGCACCAACTGCTTTGTAAGAGATCGCTCTTACTTCTATTAAATGCAGACCTAAGTGCCTTTTCCATTATGATTCTGGCACCCCTATTGGCTGAGAGCAGAAGGAAGCTCACTGCCTGAGCACACAAGACGCGTACTATCCCAAGCAATGTCACCTGAATGGTTTCATCTTTCTTTCCAGGACATATTTCACCTTGAGTGACCTACTTCTTCAGATCTTCTTAAGAGAAAGGACAGGACACTCTCCACACAGTGACTACTGGAATTCACCATCCAACAGTTCTATTTTGTAATGCCAAAGCTCTAACAACCAACAGTAACCAAGACCGAGGATACAATGGCATTTGCTAACCATTACATTGAACCAAATGTATACGAGCAGCAAAAGGAAACATCAACAAATTCCAGATGCAGAAAGCAATTTTGTTTGGATGGCAGAATGTTTCATATTGTTTTCTATAGGAAAAAAAAAGTCATCATTAAAGCAGTGGAATTTCAGTAAACTATGTTTTGGGTTACAGCCCAGAATAGTTACACTTGGCAGTTTAGAGGCATGGGTAAAATATTCCAAGGTTCATAAATCCTTGACTTTAGTTTGTAGATATAGGTTACAGCTTTAGTATCTCTGCAAGGGGGTAAATCATGCTCCCACCTAAACAGCTGCCAAAGGGCCCTGTACCAAGATTTTCAGCTCCGCTGGGCAGCCTTTAGGAAAACCATACATCAATGTCTTTCAGGTTCCCATGCCAGTCAGATACTATATACTCACAGCAGAAGGCTTTCTTGGCTGGAACAGGCTCTGCAGCACCTATTTTTAACTCACATGCTTGGACGGTGGTGACCCATAAAGGAAAAGCTACCTGAAGGTGGACTGGAAATGAACAAGTTGATTCCTCTCTCAAAGCAGGCTGCATCACCTATCTCAATCCTGTAGGCTCCGTATGAGGAGGCAGTTCGGAACTGTTAGAAACTAATTTGTAAAACCAAAACTCCAGCAGCATTCAGTGGCTGATAAAGAATTTCATTTAACATGCATTCTCTGGAATAAGTTAAAGGCTTCCAGCAGCATATGTCTATGAAAAAAACTAGCAAACAGTGTCTGGGAAAGGTTACTTCACTAAGTTCTCATTTGATACTAGACACATCATCTGCGTGCTTCTTTCAGAGCTTGGGTTCTTAGCTGTGTTTAATTAAGCGTTTAAGAAACTGGCACACAGGTCTTATTGGTAGGATGCTGCTTTGTACAGCGAAGATCTTACAATTAAGGTCTGTCACCCAGGCAACATATCATGCCACGACAAGATAACAAACCCGTAGGTGAAGCAGAAGCCTGTTCCAAGAAGCTGAAGCCCATCTGTCCCAGCAGACCACTGCTCACAAAATTACTTTTCATTCTTCACCTAAAATACATTCTTACAAGACCTTGGAAGATTCACGTTGGGACTGCAGGTGACATTTTATCCATTCAGTTAAAATCTTTTGCTACGATCAAAATAATAACTAAAAAAACATGTCTTTCTAAAAGAAAATTAAATTAGTAATAAACCAGTGAACAATCAAAGGCTGAAAATTCAAGCATATGTTGCAGAAACACCTGAAGGAATTCCAGTGAAGTCAGTGGGATTTCTGAAGCGTTTAAAAGTAGATCCTCAGTCTATCAAATTACAGAGTCAGTCCTGGGAGAGGCAGGAAATACTGTAACAGTGCAAAGCGTTAGTTTAGGAAAATATTACCCATCTTCCTACAGGCCTCAGTCACTGCTTGGTTCATTTCTGTTCACTTTTGTAGTAGTTGCATAACTATTCCACTCATATTCTCTCTCAGGAGTCTTTCCTGGAGTCTTTCCTTTGGAATTTACGTGATTTTCCTAGCATCAGACACATTCTGAACTACTGTGCTCTGCCTATAAATCATATTTCCCCCAAAGGTACACCAGAATGTGGTACCTACTACTCTTTTCATTTTTGCATGGTGACAGAAAGAGTGGCCCTTCTTTCTAAGACACAGCATTTGTTTTTCAATTAGTTACAACAAGGTTATGAGAAAGACTTTCTTTAAAGAGAGAAAACAACCAAATGAAAAAAAACCTCACAATTGAACAGCAGTCCTCTTGTGCGTGCGACCACTCTGCTATGGCAAACTAGACAGTATGAGCGGCTTCAAAACATTCACATTGACACCTGGCAATTTGCTCTCTCCATCTGCCTCCAGTTTCTGGAGAAAGGGAGTCCCTTATAGTTTGGACAATCTTGTTTTGTTCTTTGAACTCCTGCTCACCCACACCAGCTCTACAAACACAACACGAGGCTGAGCCAAACTGCTCAAGGCCACAGGCCCTGCCACTGTCCCACAACAGCATTCGCCTTTGGGTGGCTCGCCCCAAGACGTTGGTTCTGCGCTGCTTGTTTTCACTGACAGCCTCCTATTAAACTAAGGCAGCGACTATGCTGTGAGCATCCAATAACCAGGTCACCATCTAGCATTCAAAAACTAGAGAGCAGCTTCAGCGCTGAGCCAAGAAGTGAAAAGATGGCCATTAAAAGAGATTAAAAATGTTCCCAGAGAGGGAGAAAATTGTGACTTTGTGAGTTATGGTCTCATGATGCCTCCAGCTTGGAGGGTTTGCAGGCTTGGACCAAGTACCAAGCAGGCACAGTGTCTGTCCTGGAGACATCTGTGCTTCTGCAGAGACATCTACTCTCTTGAAAACATAGCTAGGTAGACTGCAGTTGTACTGTATCATAGACTGTCATGATAAATGTGTCTTCTCCCATAACTTCTCTGAAAGATGTTGAAAAATTAGACATTTCCAATAAATTCAGATTTATATTTGTGACTGCAGATGTTAGAGGAATGTAGAATGCTTTTCTAATGGAAGAATTCAAAGACAAACCCAGAGTTTTAACATGTAAAAATGCAAATATCCTGCAAAGCCTGCATATGTATGGTCCATGTGTACGTGCACAAATCAAACCACTGGATGTGCAGAAACCCATAATCCATTAACTCCACTTTGGAGTTAATAACTGATGCAATGACTATAATGTCCCACTATTTGAGTTCTCTTAAGGCCTCAAACCTATTTACATCTGGCAGGGTAGGTCAAAAACAAGACGTTGTAAATATCCTGTACAAAATGACCCTTTGGCCTCAAAGCCTGCCTTCAGAAGACAGAAGAGGTGGACATGAATGGGTGGAATACAAGGAAACATATCCAGCTCAGGAGGACAGGCCGTGCTGGCACCCCAGCCGCATTAACCAAGCCAATCAAATCCACAACTCAGCAAAAGGTTGACTCCTCAAAGCCATGGGTTCCATCATCACCCTGAAACCGTCAGCTGCCTACGTGGTTCGCCTTCAGACATGGTGAGGTACTCAGCCACTGGGAAGAACCAGGCATGAAACGCCGAGGGAGGATTAGTGATGGTGCGCGCAAGTGCAGGCAGCCATTGGCGCCAGTGAGGGTCAAAGCTGGGACACGGAGCATTTTATTGGAAAAGGGCTACGCATCTCAGTTCACATCCGGCCCACAACAATTCCTTTTTTCTTTCTTATTTACATCATCTGAATAGAAACACAGTAAATGGGGTTAAGTCAAAACGGTAAACAAGAATTTCAGGTTTAAGCTTTGATTTAGACGATCTCTTTTCTGATAGGGCTCATGTGAATTGTGCAGTTCAGTTATTTCTGGAATAACAGTGGGCAGAGTTTATAAACAGGTAACCTACGACGCTTCCTCGTTCCCCGCCTTCCCAATAAACTGAAGGATCACCTAAATTTAAAACAATATATTTAAAACATCAGGAATCATTTCCTGGAGTACTGCCTAGTTTGTTTCAAACTTTTTCTAATCAAAAAAAAAAAAAAAAAAGATCCCAAACTGTGAACGTTTGTTTATTGCTTTTATTTTTGAATGGTATTTCTTTCTGTGCTTGTACAAGTGGAAAAACATAACTTCTTTATTTTTACAACAGCCCTTTCAAAAAAGGAAGTCAATTGTGCTCCTAATTGTGTGCATTTTTCAACAGAGGCCTGTAAGATATGAGAAAGCAGACCACGAAATGATAACAAAGATTAATTTAAAAGCGCTTCTTTTTACATACATGAATGAGTAATTTGCAGCCATGTTTTGATACGCCTACTTACAAGAAACACGATTTTTTTTTCCTTTAAATTTCAAACTTCCCTAAATTCTCAAATTCCCTATTCTAACAGTCTGGAGACTTTAAAGCCTCCCTCCCGCAGCCTCCCCAGGGTATTTCATAACGCGCTGAGAACTACAAGAGAAGCGTTCTGTGACGGTGCACACACTGTTTGCTGCATTGTTTTCTCTTCCCCCAATTTTCAGAGAAATATATACAGTACTAAAACTGCCACTCCCCCAGTGAGACTTGTTCCCACCGACACAGCAAAACAAGGACGGGAAAAGGACTTCAGCGCAGTGCTCTAAAACGTGGTCAGGTTGCAGTCACAAGCATTACTGTTTACATCCTAAAAATTAAAGTGATTTTGTGCCATACCTTCAGCTACTACTGATACCACTTTTTTAAAGATTTTTTTAAGACTCAAATGTAGCATATGCAGAGGTACACCTATGGAATAAAGATACGGGTACATTGTACAGCAATGGCAAGAGGAGAGCAACTCCTGCTGTGTGTTCCCTGTGATTCCCTCAGTGCGTGCTAAGCCTCATGCAGATACTTCTTCCTTCTAAGCACGCCTCCGAGATGCAGCTGTGGTCGGGCCACCTCTGTCATGGGATTGACCCCTGGCCCCGCACTGCCTGCTGTGCTACAGGCTTCCTTTCTCTGGGGACAGGCAGGGGAGGTAGTATTTCGTGGCTGCCACTCCAAAGCAAAAGCTAGAAATCCAAGAGTCTTTACTTAATAAATAAAATTCCAGCACTATTCACAGCAGCGAAGTCTCAGTTTACACAGAGAGTTGACAGGGTTTTCTTCTAGCTAAGGGGCTCAAGTGAGTTACAGTGATGAAGGAAGACTCAAGAATGCTGATTAATAGATACTGCAATCTACAAAAAAGAGAGCCAAAGTTCTCATCCCTCCCAGCCGCCGGGGAAAGCAGGAGATCCAGCAACACGCACACCAGTGGCACTCACCCCAGATCAAGTAACACTTTGTTCTTTGCAAGTCCTGGAACAACTCACTTCTGAAAAATTCTGCATTGCTTTGATTCTTTCTCCTATCTATCTAGGTCATTTTATAACCAAGGCATATCCAGCACCCTCCTAGGTGTGCTAAGGTTTAAGGTCCCTTCCAACTGAAGCCATTCTATGAGTCCATGGTTTTCACCAATTGCCTTGATACTACATCAGCAGCAGAACAGGTAACTTTCAGTTTGCACTCCCAGTGTCAACAGACAACAGACACACCTGTCATCCTCAGACATCCATCCCAGCAGAGCCCCTAGCCCGTGGTTATTGCACATCACTCTTCAGAAGCTCAGATGATTATGAGGAGTATTTTTGACAGGTTTCAGATGAATGGCTACTGCTGGCATGATGACAATGCAATAAACACACATTTCAAAGCTGCTTCTGTCAGGTTCCTCTGTTGTGCACTGGACAGTTGCCAAAAAGAATAAAAATGTTACCCAGGGTGAGCTCTCTAAGGCACTGGGTGCTGGAGCTGAAGGTCAGTGCTGATGGATCTTACGGAACCTTAACCACGTGGATACCAACAGCTCTGAATTCCATGTCAGATTTATGCAAAACAAAGTAACACAATGCAAAACACAGTCAGCCCTCCAATACTGTGATTGGGGATGCCTCAAAAGAAAACACAGAAACCAGAACAAAAACCAAAACCCACACTCACGGGGAGGCCAGCAACCATCAGTCATCCGTTAAATGAAACCTGCTCTTTCTTTCAGATTAGCTACTGTCTAGCGGTACATAATTAATATTGATTTGAAAGGCATTCTGCCCAAGGGATCCCGAACAAGCGATTGTAGTACATGCTGACAAATGAAATATCATAATGGCCAGTTTACAGCATGACTTGAGTGAATATCTATCAGTAGGGGGATTTTTTTTTCCTGTCAGACTTCCAAAAGGCTCAATTCTAGTTAGACCAGCCTTTAAATACCAGAAAATGGAAAAGATATTTGAAGAAACTGGAAAGTACTGTTCTATATTTTCAGATACTTTAACCAGTTTTTCATGTCAGGCCTAGACTGCGTGTCTCACGGAAGGAATTCCTCAGTGAAAGTCAATGGAGTAAACAATTGCATTAAGAAATGCATTCCTGTGCAGGTTTTGCGTGCATGTTTGGTTAGCCAGACATCTCCCAATGCAAGTGGGAAAAAGGAAGGCTGGAGGTCCATGCTGCAACCCAAGATTTCAGCAGCATGATGAAATCCTTGCCCTGCTATGGACTTCCTATGAGGCAAAGAGCAAGTCTCCATCTTTTTGTGGCTTGCTTCCATACGTGTGACATGAGGGCACCGGGATCACCTAACAGGGACGTGGAAAGCATAAAGATGAAGGCCTTCAGAAAACTAGGCTTCTAATAGAAGAGAGGCTGACCAAAGACCCTAACCTCCTGCAGACAGCCTCATTTAACATACTTTCTTTCACAACTGCAACAGACAGACCAAAATGCTGAGCCCTTCTAACCAGAAATCTGCTTAATAAAGACAATCAGTATCTTCGGAGGAAAAAAGAGAGAAACAAAGAGTTATCACTTAACCTCCTCCCATCAGACCTTCTCCCTCACAGCCACACACACAGCCCATTCAGCATTCAGCCCTTCAGAGGAGGCACGGTGCTGGGGAGAGGAAGGGAGAAGCCCTCCTGGTTGCCTTCTGTCTCCGATCCTCTCCTGACCAGAGGGGTCAGGGAAAGGCTAGGACAATACCTGGGGTGAGAAATCCTGAAGTAACCATTAAAAAGATAAGCCAAAAAGTGTTTGCACAAATAAACCAGCTGCTGTCTGAATGACCTACTTACACATTGCACTGACAACCACGAGCTCTTTCATCTCTGCAATGACTCGTGCAAGAAGCAGCATCAGAGTTACGCAGACTTCTTACGCTGTCAGGTTCTGCACATGAGAACAGCAACTTCTGAAATGCCATTACTCTGAGAATGAAACAGAGATTCCTAAAGTAGGTATTAACATTACATAATTTGGTAGAAGCTGTGTTCACAACCAGGACTGGAGCTGGACAGATTTCCTATGTTTCCTTAAAACATCCCATTTCCCTCTATACAATCCTATCTCAAGAAACAAACAAAACAAAACAAAACAAAATCTATTAATTGTAAGTTCTAAGTCTGAAGAAGGAAATGGCAAGTTATATTAGGAAAAATAGGGGGACACTTTCACAAAGAAGAAAACAAGATGTCACCAGTCTCTAGAAGCAGATATACATGTGCTGCCCCAAAATGAAAACAAGTTTAGAACCACTCCTTTTGATTCAGTTTACTTTTGAACAAAAGCACTGAACTGTACATTTGTCTCAACAAAAACATCAGGATTAATCCTAGAAACCATTAACATATCTCAATAACATTTGAACTCCTGAAATTATTCGTTTTCAAGCCCAAAACATTTTAAAGCTTACTCTGTCAATGCTGGGCTTCTGAGCATCGTGCCGAATTCAACAGAACAGAAAGTCTGAGGCATCATTAAAGGTAACACATTGTTTGCATTTTTCACAAAGACATCAAGAGTGTTTCATCTCTCTGAAACACGATCTCCCCCAGGGAATTATGGATGAGCAAAAACAGAACAAGTGGAAGTTAAATAATTTTTTTTTTTAATGCCAAGAAGCCAATGGGTTAAGCTCTCAATTTATCTTTGTTTCTCCAAAGATACAACACTATTTCAGAGACATTAAGAGTAAGACCACACCTGGGTTTCTTTAACAGTAGCTTGCTGAAAATATTTGTCAGGCATTGTGTCAGAATCCAGAGCACATTCTTTCACTTTATGATTAACCTTTAAGGAGATTACGTTGGGAAAACGCTCAAAGTGACATTCATACTAAATTAACTGCGTTCGTGCTGGAAAGGGTTCACCCTTGAAGTCAGAGACGTTTTTCAAACAAAGCTTAAGTCGGTCATAGAGTACATGTCTATAGGAAACAGAATACGGAACCAAATGCTGAAAGCCAGCCAGGGATGTTTTGAAATGTAGGCAGTAGTAAATTCAATACTCCACAAAAAAAAAAAAATGACAGATGAGAGAAAGTGACCTTTCTTTTAATAAGATCTGCTCCTAGAGATGAGCAAATCAACTCCAGTTAAGTAAAAGAGCAGAACCTGGATTTGTGTTGCAAACAGAGCCCTTCTTCCCCTCGTCCCATAAATACCCAAACATCTATAAAAAGTGTTGCCACTCCTACGGGCTTGGCACAGCTCCAGGCTGTTCCTCCTGACAGGGTTTGCTCCCTGGATCCATGTCAGCTGGTGCAACTCCAGCCTCGTTTCATTGAGCGTTTATCTCAGAGACTAAAGCAAAAGTCAGAGGCTGCCTGAATCTGGGCATTTGGCCAAATCTGCAAAGACAAAGAACTTTGTCCAGCACAATGCTAATAAATGATTACACCCTCCCTTTACGAAACATTAATTCACTTGACTTGGGGCACAGGGTTCCTTTTTCAACTCTATGGTAAGGGTTTAAAGAAAAAAGACGCCTGTTTGTGAAGCAGCAAGACCTAATCCAACATATTTTCCCACTGTTACCTTGAACAGGCTCCCTCATCCCACACCATAGTGATTTGTACCATACATGAAGCCACAGTAACAACACAAAAGCAATTGCAGTCTGCATGTTTTGGTAGGAATGTGTCAGTAGCACAAAACAAAGCCCTGCTGCAT
This sequence comes from Aquila spilogaster, assembly GCA_024606505.1. NCBI lineage: Eukaryota > Metazoa > Chordata > Aves > Accipitriformes > Accipitridae > Aquila > Aquila spilogaster. The sequence goes on along the minus strand of JANHGO010008011.1, from coordinate 5,111 downwards.
TCATTCCCTGCTGCTCTGTGCGTGTGTGGCCACTTATGGTGGCAATCAGGAGAAGAATGAACGATCCCTGTGCGTCTGTATCTCACATTCTCCCGTCTAAGCACCATTTGTAGACTGCTGCCCACCTGCCTCGGATCTCTGCTGACCCACATGGCTGTTTCTAAACCTCATGCAAACTGACGGAGACGCTACAAGAGCGGCCAAGTCGTGCACCTCGCCTCCTCTGCTGGGGGGGACAGTGCTGTACCACGGGGCTGTTCGGAGAGCAGAGCCTCAAAGCTCAGCAGCACTCAGACCTTGGAGAACATTCCGTGTTCTTGAGCACCATCTGCTGGCACCACGGCCACCGACACAGCCCCTCCACCTGAGCCAGCTCCGTGGAGCACGCGGGGGCCTGCTCCCCCAGCTGCTGCCCTGCTTCATAGAATCACAGAATCATTCAGGCTGGAAAAGGCCTCTAGGATCCCCAACCCCTCCCCACCCCACCATGCCCAGTGACCGTGTCCCCAAGTGCCACATCCCCGCGGTTCTGGAACACCCCCAGGGACGGTGACCCCACCACTCCCCAGGCAGCCCTGTGCCGGAGTAGCACTACTCCTTTGGAGAAGGAATTTTTCCTAATAACCAACCTGACCCTCCTCTGGTGACAAAACTACGTCCTTTCCTCAGGGGTAACATCTGTACAACACCTCTAGGCATACCTATATCACTGTAATTTGGACCGAAAGCGTGATTTTATGAAGTGAATCCACCAGTTGTCCTCATTCTTTGTGCTTTCGTTCACAACGCGGTAGCAGCCCCACCTCGCCCAGCCCTCTGTCCCCGTCACTACGATACTCCCAGTCACACAGGTCCCAGATCTCAGGGGGAGGCTGCCCAGCACCCACTCTGTCCTGCTTTGTGGATGTGGCAGAGCACCCCAGCTGAGCCCCTTTACCCTTGCTGAGCCATACAAGTACATCTCAGCCCTGCACGGGGCTCCCGGCGCCTCCCCCTCCCTGCAGCCCCAGCAGCCTGCGGTCTGTGCTCACACGTGCCCCCGCATCAGCCCAATAACACAAGTGCCTGTAACACTGCACAGTTTTGCCTCTGCAATCACAACCTATTTCCTTTCTTCATCTCAGCTGCTTCAGGCACCCAGGCAAAGGGAGGGAGACCAAGCAGGAGTTAACCCTTCCTTCATCTCTGGCCAGACCGCGCATTCAGCTCATGCTTCCAAGGATTCCTGGCTCAGCATTTGAGGCTGGAGGGGAATTACCTTGCCATATGTCCAACACAGGACTTCTAACAGGCAGCACACTTTTGTACCATTGCCTGCACTCACACACTGCAAGCCTTCTTATATCTCATTTTGTCTTCAGTTTCATGAGAACCTCAGCAAAAAAAAATAAACATTCTGCTTTTCAAAGTTATGAAGAAAAACTTAGAAATGTGGCTAGGATGCAAGACTCTGATGCAAGAAATCCAAGGTTATTTTTCCTTTAAAATTTTTGTTACTCTTAATACAGCACAGCAATGTGGTAGAGTCTGACTTGGCTCTTGCAGGGCTGGTCTTGTTAATAGTGGTGCATCCACATTGTTCAGTACCAGTCTGAATCCAGCATCATTTTTATTTGAAATATATCACCAGACCAAAGTCCACAAGTTGAGGATGACCATGCAGAGGTCTCATCCCCATCAAGACTGGGCAGGGCTGTCCCAAGAGCAAGGACTTCCCAGAACCTGTAGCTTACAGGCTGGATGGAGGCATCTCCATCTCAGCACACACCTTTGTGGCTTCGTGATGACAGTCATGGAGAGGACATGAAAAGGATGAAATTTACTAACAAATTTTAAATGTGATTTTGATATAACTCTTTTGTTAAAGGCCATATGTTTTTCTTGTGTGACTCGGAATGACTCCCTGTCCTAAGTCATTAAGATAAGAACATGTGATCATAAACTAACAGTTGTTGACCAGTTACCATGCAGGTTTCACATTTCGATGCTCAGTTTAAAGCTGAAAACCTTGTGAACTCGTACAATGGGGATTTCCTTGAATGCTGCAGTCCTTGCAGAGTCCCAGTTCCCCTCACTGTGCTTCTGGTTTTCCATACTGCTCTATAGCAGATTGCTTCTGCCCTTGGAACGCAGCTACTGTTAATGCATTCATCAGGAGTCCATAAACTCCAGATGAGAGCATGGGATTAATCTGCGTACATGGATTCCTAAAGCATCTGATACTCAGAACATCTGGGATGCTGGGCATGGCAAGAAATGGCCAAAGTCTTCATGACATCCCAGCCAGAGCAGAGCAGAGAGATGCAGTGCCCAGGGTCCAGGCATTGCTACCAACGTCACCTGCCGGTTGCTCTTAGTGCTGTGAGCTCCCACCTCCTTGAGGTGCTGCAGAACCTGACAGGCACAGCACGTCCATCCCAGAGTGTGCTGTGTTCCAGGAGGTGTCTATGCTGGCTCGCTCTTCCTTTGTCCACCAGCATAACAGAAATAAAATGTTGACAGTAAATTAGTAAATTGCACGAGCAGTTAAGTGCTAAGAAGTTCTTCTGGATTGCTAGTGGAAGGAAAGATGAAGATATATGGGAAGGAAGCACAGTAGGAAAATATTAACAGAGAGGACGTGCTTTGGGATGGCATTTAGAAGTGTCCTAAGAGCACATGCCTGACGGCAGGTTTCTCTAGAGCCCTTCAGAGAAAGGACATTACAGCATTTATCTCCTTGCAGGAACATTAACTGGGAGAAGTGAATTTTTAAGCTTTTCCTCAAGCTCTCGCATTCACACAGAGCATTTCTCTCTTAGAAAAACACTATTTTTGCATCAGACAAGGGGGGGTTTTCCACTAACCAGAAAGACTGAGTTTGAATACCATATGCTCCATAAACACACTTTGATAATTTTGATGATCTGTTAGTTATTTCATTAGCATTCTGGAACTACAAAGGGTGAGAGGCCATGTGAAACTCCATAAAACTTTCAGAATGCTGTGGAGGAGGGGTGGTATGAAAGGGAGGAGGGAACGAATGAGCCTTTGGAAAGTAGTGGGGAAAATAATGCAAATCAAGTATTACTAAATTCAGTTTTGGTCAGACTGACAGGGTGAGCAGGTGGACAACGCTTTCAGATGCAGATGGATATTTAGCAGCTGCAAAGGAAAACATCAGTACAAAGTTACAACAGACTGAAAAGCAAGAGATCCTGTTCCTTGATCCACTTTGAACTGCTGCTGATCCCAGAGCATGAACCACAGAACTGGCCACATGCAGAATGCTTGCTAGCATAAGGACTGGAGCAGGCTCTCCCTTTGCAATGCTATTGATCTGAAAGCAACAACAAAACAAGGAGGGAGGTGGTAAAACCGGGACTGGGGCATGCAGCCTGTATGACTCATTCCCCAAAACAGACTTTTAAACGTCTCACAGCTGAGAAGCAGGCAGCCTAGAGTTACTATTCAGAAATCCAGTATACAAGGAAAAAAAACATCACTGTGCAGTTACATGTGGCACTACATCTGCAAATATTTTACATTTTCCAATGTTTGGAGATTTGCAGAAATACTAACTCCTGCAGCCTCTCCGTAAATGTCCTGAACACATTTTATAGAATAAGTGGAGGCAGGAAAGGAGCTTGCTCCAGAGCCAGACAGTCAGTAGCAGATTTGAAAAGATCCAGAGCTCAAAAATATCGCAGAAGCTTAAGAACACTTATTTCATGGCACACACAGATGTACCCAACAGCATCCACATCCTTAGTGACCTGTGTCAGCAGCTTTCCATCCAAGTCAGGACTTCAATCGGAGAGGAGAAGTCTCAGGCACTCATGGTTTTGCATCTCTGCTGACAACCTTTACCATGTAATGCAGTGTCACAAGATGTGCATGTTTTTAAAGCCTTAAAGCCTCGGTTTGTAGAATCAAACCTCTACTTTTCTTCTTATGGTTTGGGGATTTATTTATTTCTCATAAACTCCTTCAGCATATTTTTGGAAAAGAGATCAGCACCATCACCTAATAAAGAGAACCCTTCCGTTATTTTTAGATGCTCATTATTTCTGTGTGCATCTCATGATATTAATAAATTGATTTAAGTTGACAGCACCAGGAACACTGTGGCAGACTGATCCTAAAACATCCAAAGAGTCCCTCTGGAACAAAGCCAGATTTAACTCTTCCCATTCGCAAAGTGCCAGTCGGCCATTCAGAAGGATCACCATCCTGCAGCTCATTTGCCTCATCAAGTAATGCAAATACCAAACGACAAAAGAAACAGGAAACAAAAAATGTGAGAACATCTTATGGACTGTGATCTCGTCCCAGGAAGTGATTCCTGATAGTATATGAGTGAGCCAACAAAAATGAAATTCTGTTTAAAAAAAAATAAATCTATCAAGGGGAGAAAAAATAATGAGTAAATGACTGTAAGGTCTATTCAGGAGCTCCTGGCTCCCACTCCCCAGCTCTGTCTTCTAAACCACATTGGTTCCTGTCACCCAAACTCCAGATGATAAAAGCTCTGCTTTGGGTCTCCTGGTTAAACAAAAGAGCAGGCAGGGCTGCAGCCAGAGACATTCTGGTTTGGCTTTTTGGCATCTGTAGTACACTGCTTTCTCATACATGTGCTTATGCATGTGCACACACACCCATTAATAAATACAGACTGCTACCTTGAGGGAATAGCCAAAAAGCTCTGAAGCAGTGACCTGCTATGATTGTAACCATATCGTGTTGAAACCGAAGTGAGCCTTCCCCTTCCCCCTCCTTCCCTTTCACATTCCTCATGCACTTTGAGCACAGATGGCCAAACCCAGGCGTGGTATTAGGAACTTCCACTCTTCTAAGCTGCACATTGATGTAAATGAGCGCTCGCTTTGGTCCACAGCATTGTGTATGTTTGCAAAGAACACAGGAACCAATACAGCACATCTGCTCCCACTGCTGCCACAACACTATTTCTTTCATCTGTTTGAGTTTTGGCTTCTCTGAGAGGAAGTAATTGGCTGTTAATTATGGGGGCTGAGAACTGGTCACATCACAGAACTGTGTTTGCAAGCATGATTCATGACAGCATCATTTCTCAGCAGCTGTCAGCAGTAAACGCTCAGCACTTACAAGAA
>JANHGO010008010.1:0-48054 GCA_024606505.1 Aquila spilogaster | reverse complement strand
GGCTTCAGCTAGCTTAGCTCACAGTAAATCATTTAACCAAAAACTTCAAAGAAAACAAATCTTAGTGGTGTAAGAAGGCAGCCCGGCCCCCCACCGCCCTCCCCGCGCCGGCGTTAAAGGGGCCGCAGCGCGGCGGTAACGGAGCGGCGGAAGCGCGGAGTGAGGTTTATTGGGAAGTGCGCGGCTGCTCCGGGACGGCGGCTGTGAAACCGGGCTCGGGAACGGCGAGGGCGTGAGCCTGCGGGGGGAGGGAGAGAAAGCAGCAGCGACGTGGAGAGTTACGAGTGAGAGTCACCGCGGTGTATGAGAAAGCAGGAGATGCAGCGGTTGTTCCGAGCACAGCGAGCTCAGAACAAAGGCTGCGTTTCCTCGGCGGCACTGTTCCCAGCGCAACCGCCGTAGGACAGCTGCTGCCAGGCACAGCGATTGCACGGTGATAGCCCAGTGCCGGCTGCAGCTCAGCACAGCACAGCACAGTGAGGAAAAGCACGGCACGGTGCAATGAAGTGCCCTGCCCTACAGCCCGAGAAATGCCATCAGAGAGCTGTTAGATTATGGAATGAAAAGCTAAGAAGGTGGCCGACGGGAATAACGAATGCTAGGGGTGGGTGAGCACAGCAGGGGAAAACGCAGCAGAGTTCCTCCCCCATCCTACGGAGCTGTGTGGCACTGCTTCTCCTCTTCCCCATAGGACAGAGGTTTTAAAAACAACCACTCTTTCAGCTTCTTCCTTCCATGCAGGTGGGCTGCACAGCCCTGTGACACACGGGACTCGTGCTGAGCCTTTGCTCTAACAAGAAGGATTCAGAGCCTGATTACCGCCAAATGCTCTCCGTGCTCCTAAACCTTCCTTCCCCCTGCCAGCTGTTTCAGAATGGTCTTCTGCAGCAACGGGGTGTTCGCTCCTCTTACAACAGCTGCCAGTTCTCCTCTCTGAAAAGGGTGAAAAGCAGGTCTGTCAGTGAGCGCAGCTCCCCGGGCTCTGCTCACCACAGCAGCACATCACGGATCGTATTATCATAGAGTCAATCAGGTTGGAAAAGACTCCAGAGATCCTCAAATCCAACCCCAGCCCACCCCACTGACCGCGTCCATCAGTGCCACATCTCCATGGCTCCGGAACACCTCCCTGGGCAGCTGTGCAGTGCCTCACCGCTCTTTCTGAGAATAAATGTTTCCTAATACCCAACCTGACCTTCCCCTGGCACAACGTGAGGCCATCACCTATTGCTGTTACCTGGAAGAACAGACTGACCTCCACCCACCACAGCCTCCTCTCAAGGAGCTGCAGGGAGTGATGAGGTCTCCCCTGAGCATCCTGTTCTCCAGACTGACCCATCCCAGTTCCCTCAGCCGCTCCCCATAAGACTTGTGCTCCAGACCCCTCACAGCTTCGCTGCCCTTCTCTGGACACGCTCCAGGGCCTCACTGCCTTTCCTGTAGTGAGGGGCTCAGAACTGAACACAGTATTTGAGGTGTGGCCTCACCAGAGTTGAGCACAGGGGACGACCACCTCCTGCACCCGCTGGCTGCGCTGTTCCTGATACCAGCCAGGATGCCATTGGGCTTCTTGGCCACCTGGGCACACTGCTGGCTCATATGTTCAGCCGAGCATCAGCCAACACCTCCAGCTCCTTTTCCTCCGCACAGCTGTTCCAGAGGCTCTGCCCCAAGCCTGCAGTGCTGCGTGGGGTTGTTGTGACAAACGTGCAGCACTCGTCTTGTTTAAACTCACACAGCTGGCCTCAGCCCAGCGCTCAGCCTGTCCAGGTCCTATGCAGGGCCTTCCTACCCCCAGGCAGATCCACACTTCCCCCAGTTTGGTGCCATCGGCAAACTTACTGCAGGTGCACTCAATCCCCTCATCCAGATCGACAACAGAGATATTAAACTATGTACCAGGCCCTCCTCACAGGCAGGGCTGCTGCACTCCAGAACGAAAGGGAAACTTTGGAACAGCTTTCTTTACTGTCCTGATGAGCCTGAGGACGAAGGGAAGCAGCTTGTGGCAGCAGCGAGGCCCTGCAGTAGTGCAGCTCTCCAAGAGGACAGCTGTTCCCACTGGTAAGTCACGTTCATTGCTGTGCGACTACTGTAAGAAACTTTTCACTCACTGTGTAGAAGAGAAAGATGGGCTCGCATTTTCCTCTGTATTTTTCCAGAGCATCAATGGAATCAACTTCAGCCTAAAAAAGGTCAGATAAAACAAGTGTTTATGGGAAAACATTTCTGCTTCATGGGAATACACACAGCACACAGCCTCTGCTCAGACATCCCTAACTGGCCAGCGCTCACCCCTCACGTACAGCAAAATCCCAGGCTTACAGGCTGAACTGACACTGGCCAGAGCCAGGGACTGCCCCTCGGCTCAGTACCGCACTCATGAAGCTGCAGACGTCTCTGGGAGATTCTGCCCACAGGAGCTGGAACAGCAGCAGGAGTGTGTGCAGGGCTGTGTGGAATGGAGTTTTGAGCATCTCTACAAATCAGTGCTCCGCAGCTCTGTGGGAACTTGTCCCAGCGCCCTAATCATTCCCATTGTGAACGCTCTGGTTTTTTTCCTTGTATATATTGGAATTTTCCCTGCTGCAACTCGATCCTGTCATCTCTTGTTCTTTTGCTATGTACCACTGAGAAACGCCCATCCCTACGTTCTCTAATAATGCCTCATTAGACAGCCAAAGGTAACTCTTGGCTCAGCTCGAGCCTTCTCTTCTCCAGGGCTAGCAAACCCAGCTCCTTCACACTCTCCCCGTACAGCAGAGGAACACGCACGCTGCTGATCCAGTCCAGTGTTGCTTGCTTAGGCAGTTTGGTGCTCACTGCAGAAAGAAGTCCCTTGGAAAGCTGACCATGTCAGAAGGCACACATCTTCCAACAAACCTGTCACCTTGCTCAAGAACAGCGAGTTTGCTGGCAGGGTTAAAGCAGGAGTTGGTAAAATACGAAAGACATGGAACAAAATGATCAGTTGTGTTCAACTCCTCTCCTTTGCAGAAAAAGAATCTGAGAAGTACAGAACTGTTCAAACCTGAACATCTTTAACGGTACGAGCTCTTATCAGTGTAACCAGCCTGCACCCAGCAGGTTCATTCACACAACCTGGAGCTCACGCACCATTACTGTTTTGGCTGAATTTAGAAAAACAAATGACTTCAGCCTCCAGTTACCTACTAAGCTCAGGAGGCAGAATATGGATTTTTTAAGCAGTGCCAAATGGGACCTTACCACAGCGAAGTGCACAAGGTCACTGCTGACTTCATTCCTTATTTTTCGGAACAGATCCACTACTGTTTTGCATGGACCACACCAGGCTTGATATGCATCAACAACTGCAAGCATGAAAATAAGAACAAGGTCAGAATGGGTCATTTCAGACCTACACCACCAGGCCAGTTTGTGCACCTGTCCACTTTGCAGTGTAATCTTTTGGAAGGAGACTGCATAAAGGCCATTAGTGCCATAAGAAACCCGAAATCCTCAGCTTGGGGCTGTTGCTCCCATAGTTCTGACTCTTGCAAAGCACCAGAAGGGCTGTGGATTCAACTGCAGCAGAAACTAACTGCTAATACACTAATACTAATAGATCAAAGGGTCAAATGGCATTAAAAAATAACAAGCTAACCATGTTGTGGAGTCCTGCCGCACATCCTCTGACCCCCACCCTGCGAGCCAGAGCTGTTCCTTGCACTGGGACCACCCCACCCCACACCTGGGGCTGGATGGGGGACTCAAGGCTCCTGCACCAGCACTACTGTGGTTCCATGACAACTGTCCCACATAAGATGGTGACCTCCAGCTGGTACAGCTTCTGCTAATATAATATAAAGTTCCTTACTTCCACTCAGGGCAAGAGAAATGGAGGGTTTGTCCGAACATTCGTATCAGCAGAAGCCGATTCCTAACAGGACCAAAGTGCTTGTAACACACAACAAACCAACACTGCATGCTGACCAAGTCCTTACCAATGAGGCCTTCGAGACACAGCATTTCCTCCCAAAGCTCCTGGCTATTGATGTTCATCTGTGTGCAAATTTAAAGACCATCAGAGCAACAGTAAGTCATCAGGTAGTTGTGAACCCACCGACGCATCACTGCGCGCTTACCTCTATGACAGACACATCTGTCCAGAGAGGCATTATCAGAGCACTGCAGGAAAACTTCCTGTCTGCACTCCTCTGGTTGGCAGGGCAGGGTCAGAACGCGGGTGGGAGAACCCCCAGAAGCACTGCACAGGTGTACAGAGGGGGTAGGAGCACCCAGACAAATGCAAGCCCTTCCCTTTTAGTCGCAGCAACCCTTTGAACAGTCTGGGTGCTTGGAGACTCCAACTTTGGTTTGCAGAGAGACGGAGTTATTCTGAGGGGTGAGCAGGGAAATGGTCCCTGCATCTTCACAAGGTGTTGGCACCAGGGATGGCTGGGCAGAGCCCTAGCTGACCCTACCGGGCAGTGCCATGTATCCGGATGGATCATGCCACAGTCCTGATCTTAGCATCACAACAGCACTCTGTGCTTTCCAAGTCCTTTGATGTGCAAGGCAAGAGGCTGCAGCTGGGGCATCACCTAAAGCTGCAGCTGTGAAAGCAGCATTCAGGCCAACCCATATTTATGTACTCCATGGACACATTTGTTCTTCACGGCCCCCCACCCTCCCTACATTAGGAGTTTCTTCCCTCCCTCACTCCAGGCAGCTTTGCTCAAAGCAGAGATGGGGTGACCCCTGTGACCGACGTGGGATGAAGCACCGCGGGGCGGGCAGTGCTTTTGGAACACCACACCGTCCCCAGTAACTCCAGCAACCTCCTTTGCGGAGCCGCCTACTTCTTTGAGTGCAGGTCACGCGAGGGCAACAAAGAATAACTGTCAAAGGGCGTTACTGCAAAGTAAAATAATAAGAAAATGGCTCAGCACAAGCTACTCAAGTGTCAGCAGTAACTCCACAAACTATCCATGCTGTTGGAATGTGCCAAAAATGCTGAGTGTAGGATGCCCTTGGACTTGCAGGGGAGCAAAGAAGGGTGGAACCCAGGGCTAGCAGAATCTGGTGTAACCTAGGTAAGTTGTTCTGAAATGTTTGGTTATTTAAATAAGTGACTTCAAAGAATCACTCATATTGGTAATATTACTTCTTTGTTGCTGTGCTGATACTGAACAACAAAGATTCCTAATAGCATTCTCAGTCAGTATCGCTAATCTTAACTACCTTTAGTATACACTGGAAGACTGTAAACTGCAAGAGGGGTATTATTCAATAATTAACACCAACACACATTAAAGGAGTGCTAGAATTCCCAAGTCAAGAACTCAGAGTGGAAATTCCCATGCAAATAAAGCGGGTCACGGCAAGCAGTTCCTCCAGGACCCCACCTCGCTCAGAGCAAGGAGCTGTTCTGACATCTCCCTCTGTTCTAATGTCTTTCTCTGTTTTCGGCATGTGACCCCACGCCTTATTTATCAGAGCACATCTGCCGAATTGAGAAATGCAATTATTCCAGGTATCAGCAGCGCTAGGACCACCCTCGGAGCGTCTCACACCACGTTAATGACTTCAACTCATTTATGATGATTGTAATTTGCAATAATGAGTTCAACTGATGGACTCGGAAAGCAGTGCCAGCACTGTTCATAGTGCTTTGCTAACGGGGATGCCCAGCAGCAGCTGGGACATGGCTCTTCTCTGATATAACCAGAGCGTCTCTAGGACAACTGACTGTGTCACACACAAGGCTCACATCACACAGTCATACCTGTGCAGACCCAAGCTAGGATCTCCCAAGCTGGATGTGTAGCTAGTTGCCAGAAGTGCAAAGTCTCATTGCAAACGTATTTGCCATCATAAAGGAATGCAGTGCAACAAGAAGCAGTGGAAATAATTCCTACCTTAAACTGATCACCGTTCTCTTCTATCAGAATTCTCACCCCATGTTCTCCAATTTTTACAGTGAGTTATGGAGTTCTTAACCTCCTTCACTGTTTCTCTCTAGTGAACACTGAGCTCCAAGCAAAATCTCAAGGTGCTCATGACCTCCTTTGGCTTTTCTATGGCTTTGCATAGTAATCTGCTCTCAGAAGCTTCTTTTCCCCTACACAATTATGGAGCATCATTAGGGCACTTGCAGGGTGTAAACAGGGAAACATTCCTCTACACATTGATGTGAAATAGGTTTTTCAGCCTTGGAATTTTCCCTGCTACCTCCCAACTTTTTCCAGCTTCGCAGCAATCTCTCTAAACACGACTGTCAGAAATGTCCAGCGAACCTCAGACCACCAGGACCCCCTTCTCTGCAGCTCCCACCTGGAAGCTCTCTGAGCAGTCCTCCTGCAAAACACCCATGTTTTGTTCTTTGAAAGCAACCAAAGCAGCACAGAGCAGTGCCAGCGGGTAACAGGAATGCTTCTGTACAAGAACCTCGCAGCAGGGCTCTGCCAGCAGGTACCCTGAGACCAAACTTCATTCTTTCAATTCCCCGTGAATTTAGAAGTTGTTCAGAGAGGCCCTCCAGCACGGCCGGCTCCCACTGACCTGAAGGACTGCCTCCTTTCTCTTCGCAGCCATTCTCCCACAGCAACAACGGTCGCTGCACAACGCCCAGCCGTCGTCTTCTAATTACGTGACTCCAACTGCTGCCAACCTGCACCACAGAGAGAGCTTTTACCTGCCTTTGCTCCTCTACCCAGGACCCAGGATCCAACCCGAGGTGCTGCTGCAGCGCCTGGGGCAGAATTACAGCAGTGGGACCCCCAGACCAGCGGAAGGAGCGGGCCAGGCCCGGGTACCTGTGCAGCAGCTGGCAGCTCTCCAGTGTTGTTATGGCAGCTCCCCAACGCTGCTATGGCAGCACTGGGTGGAGCGGCAGCCCAGCCCTCCCTGCTGCCCTTCTCCAGCCCCGCTGCCCTGGGAAACTGGGCTCCCTTCCACTGTGAGTCCCTCTGCTTTCCCTCTGCCAGCTCTGCCTTCTGCCCATTGCTGCGTGTTCTCCCCTGCTCCTCATCCCTCCCAAACCCGGGCACAGAGCCAGACATCACCCCACCGAGCAGAGGGGAGAAGCCACCAGCCACTCTCCAAATGAAGCTCCACTGTAAGGTTTCTCCCCTCATTTGAAACAAGCACCCACTGCCCACTCGCATTCAGGTCTGTGCCGCACTCCGTGGGATGATACCCACTTCTGCAGGGCTTCTGCTCAGCCTGACTCCTGTGCTGGGCTCCTTGGGCTCCAGGTGCACACCTCGACCAGCTCCTTGCCACGTGGCACACAGTGGCCATCCTACAGCTGACCTCCTCCTGCCTCAGAACATGGCTTCTGGCACAGCAGCTGCTCTCCCTCATTGCCACCAACAAGCTCAAGGTGACAGCAGCAGGGGGTCCCCAGCCTGCAGCAGCAGTGTGGGTGAGCACTGCAGCCTGGGGTGCCCCAACAGCTCTCTTTGTAAACATAAGCCTCCAGGACAATCTCAATGATTATGACCACAACTGACATTTTACATGCTTATACCTAACAGGTGCCTACGTGTCAGGATTACTAGCTCATCCCCTTAGAAAACTTACTTTCTATACTTCAGTAACGTAAGCTCATGCACCTTGATTATTCTACTGCCTGCTACAGCACTGCTTCAGGGGAGATCTATGGAGGCACAGCAGCTCCTACCTGGCTAAAAGCCATACAACTTTGGGTTCTTTCGTAATATGAGATGTTTCCCTTAGGAACGCAAGATGCCTCTGAGCACATCACATAGCTTCCTTCGCTACCAAGATGTCTATCTGTGATAGGAACAACTGGCAAATCATCTTGTTTGAGAAACTACTCCAAACAAGCTGGGAGTGGTGAGGTGCAACCAAGCGTGCCAGCTGTCTGATCACTAGCACCTCCCAAGCAAACATTGCAAACTTGCACTCTCCAAGCAAAACTGATCACTTGGACACATGTAACCTTTGAGAGAACGGTTATCATCACTGCACCCTGCAAACAGATATAAAGAGCAAATACACTTAACAAAATGGATTAGGATCGGTTTACAGGAAGAGAAATGGCACAAAGGCGGCAGAAAGCTGATCATCTGTATCGCGCCCAGACAAACTCTGCTTGCTTTGGTTCTGCAAACTCTAGCTCAAGGGATGCCACCACCCAAACGAAGCTGGCAACGGCCTGGCCAATATGTTCATTCCCATGACAGTCTCAGATAGCGACTGCGGGGCCGTGGAGGAGATGGCACAGAAAGTGCCGACTGTTCCATGAAGTTCAGAAAAACCTAGATGTTCTGGTAAAGTTCTCTTTATTTACACTATTCATTCTCTTCTCTTTGTACATACCTACAGCAACATCAAAAATTATTCACAAAGCTTAACTGAATGTAAAAATGTTCTCACCCAACAGTTTGCCCTGCCGACACCTGTGGGAAACGTCAGCTGTTCTCATGCAGCAACAAGATTGTCTGAGCATCGTTTTTATCTGTCTTTTCCGGGAGGATTTTAGGAACCAACCACCTCAAGAGATGTACACAGATACTCACCCGCCTTTCTTCTGAACACTTTTAGGCACCGAAGTTTTACAGAATCAAACTCAGGTTTGTTTCTAGAAAAGTGAATTGGGGGAGGAGGGGGGGGAAAGAGATACGTAAGAACTTGAGCTCCTAAATGTACGTAGCAGGAGCGCGAACTTAGAAGCCAGATACACACTGTGAGGTTCTACATTCACAACACCTGCCTCAGAACTCCTCCTCAGTTCAAGCCAAGATATATCTGACGGGATTGTATAAATTCAGGCTTCATTTCTGAGGTACTCATCAAGTTCTCACACATTTTCACTTCCATTCTTGTTCGGCCTCCGAAGTCCGTCACAAAAAATTTGCAGAAGGACATAAAAACTGCCAGTCGCTTACTGCAATGCCTGGGGGAAAAGTGTCAGGTGCTCACTTTTATTTGTCTTTCAAGAGCGGAAGAAATTACATGAAATGTATATATTCTCCTCTGCAACCAAGTGATAACAGTTATCTGATACACAGCACATTCAAATTCCAGGCCAAACCGTGGTCACGTTTTCTGACACGAGTAGTGACCTCTGAAAAAAGTAAGGCTGTCACAATTTGAGCTTCTGATTAGAAATTAAAGGTTAAGATACTTATCGAAATTGGTTAGCAAAGTTACAGACCCCTCTTCTTGCGGCAGCCTTCCTGAAGCTCAGTGTAACATATGAAAGATTTGGTTTAAGACATAGGCTGCAACCTTTAGCATGCCCGTTAGTGCTATGTAAATACAGTGTTTGGAGATTCTGACTATTGAAACTATGGCCTAAACTGAAATTAGAAAGTAGACACGGGAAGAAAGCAAGAACCCTGAACTGCATGAAGGAGAGCTCCTTGCTGCTCCCATTTGCTCCTATGCATATTTGACTCCTGAAGCCACTGGGGGGTCTTGCATTCCAGCCTAACCTTACACACAGTCTTCATTTGTACGCACAAATTCTCTCCACGCTTACAGGCACCATTTCAGGAACTTACAGACAATTCAGGCTTCTGAATACAGTAAAATCCCATCACGTATCACCCAGTTATCCAAAGCCATGCATGTGTGTATCTGTATATATACACAAAATTTATACCAACACGACCGAGCAAAAATTAAAAAAAAATCCATCCCTTCCCCAACTTAATGCACCCACATTAATGGAAATAATTTGTATGCTGCTTAACTATGTCTGAAGGTAAAGGAGGCAAAACAAAAGCAATTCCTTAATCACAGCTTGCCAGGCCCTTCTGGTAGCTTTGGCAACATGTTGTTCTCTCCACTGATACTAGGGATCAGCAAATACCTATCACTAGTGAAATCAGCTAATCCTTCAGCAATTATCTGAGAAAATTCTTGGCTTCTAGAGCAAGAGCTTATGCCCGCTTATATTGCAGCCACCTGTCACGTCCCAGAAAAGTCCACAGTCATGCTAACTCCAAAGCGTGAGCCTTTCTTCTAAAACGCACAGGGACGTAAAACAATCCAGCAGACCCATTCCACTGATTTGAGTGTTTCACCAGCACCAGGCGACCCTGCATGGCAGTACAATGCTAACTCCTGGTTCTTGTCAGTACAGAATGTGCTGCTTAGAATTTGGGATATACTGTCTCCCCCTATTTTCCTCTTTAAAAAGGAAGTATAATGTAAGTTAAGCTGAAGTTCAGAAATGCATATATTTTACTTAAAAACATTCATCTGTTCAAAATTCAAAATAAACTTTATGGGATACAACAGTTTGGTTTTTTTTTTTAAATAACATTTCATTCAAACTGTATATAATTCATTGAAGTATTCGTACAGCAAACAATGGTTAACCCTTGAAAACCTGTAGAAAAAGATTTTCACACAAAAAAAGGAAAAACAAAATTGAGGTATCACACCCAACACACATTCATCCAAGCACACGCACGCACCCAAACCCACACACATCCACACACACAGGCTGCAGCAAAAGCAGAAAATTGTAGGCCCAAAAGGAAAATGATGACTGATTGTTCTATTCCAAAGTCCAGGTAGCTCAGGAAAAAAACAAACAAACCAAAACAACCCCCCAGGAGTCCTCTGAGTAAAGAAACGACCTCAAAAAAATTCTCAAGTGCACTGGAGACCTGATCAGTTAAACTGTTTCTGCAAAGCAGCTCCCTGCACCTAAGAAAAATGCAGCCCAAGGTGACTTGTGCAAATATAAGGAGTCAGGAATATTTCCTGCTGTTCCTTAAGTAGACATGAGGGGTGTCCATATATTCAACTAGCCTTTGATCATGCAAGATACTGTTGGAGTGCTGTCTTCGCCCTGCAAGAGAAAAACAAGCTGTTAATTGCTGGGCTTTGGCTTTATCATCAACAACTGTATGAACAAAACTACGCGTTATATCAGCAAGATAGGGGAGATAACTAGTCAGGTGATAGAAGACTGAATAGCTGCTTCCTTCAGTTTGGAAGAATCTAGTTTTTGGTGCAAAAATGCTGTGTGGGCTGTAACAATTCAAGGATCCACCCTGCACCTGAGAAAAAGACGATCTGATCACATACATTAGATGTTCAGCGTAACCTAAGCAACTGTCAGGTATGGTGGGGATTAAGATGTATACTGAACCTTGAATTTTTAAACAAAGAAACCCCTTCAGTTGGTGAAAAACAACTATTTTTCTGTACTACAGATGTACCGTGAAAAGCAGTGATTATAGCTGAGAAATGAGCCTGTCACATTTCAGTAACTTGGCAGATACAAGAAGCACATTATTCCTGTCAGGAAGACTGCCCCTACTAACACCATACAGTGAGGTGAGAGGGCGAAAAGCAGCAGTCAGAACAGGACAATTCATATGACCTAACACTGCACAACACTTTTGTTACGAATACCTCCCAAAAAACCTATGGTTACAGTTTCACCAATGTTTCAGCTAATTCAGTGTTAATTATTAGGACCTAAATTGAAAAGTTTTGCTTTTCCTTTGAGCCCACACCTCCCAACCATGCTATCACGACCCTGACGGTCCCTTCCAAGACCCAAGCCAACTCAGCATCCCAGAAGATCACGAAATAAAAGCAAAGATTCCCCTTTAATCTTGTTTCTGGATTTTATTTTTTATTTATACTCACTTGTCACACAGATTTGGATCCGATGACTGACTCAATTTATGTAGAATATCTACTATTCCCATGTCTCGTAGTTTATCTTGGCGTTCTTGTGAACCTACGACAATAAACTACATTCTTAGAAATACTACCGAAAATAAACGTATGCAGAACAGAAGAAAGGAGCGGCAGCAGAAAATAGCTTAAGGAGAGGGGTATGGAGCACAATTCAGCTAAAACACAGCAATGGAGAAGTCCCTCAGTGGTGGCAATTTCGAAACAGAGCTCTAGTTTCTTTTTTGTATTTTAGCATGCATGTGTTTAAAGAAAAAAAATCCAAAGGCAAAAACCCCCCCAAAATTTATCCTAATGCAAGCAATGGAAGTCAAGCTTCTTTAATCTCATCTTTCTGATTTGGATACAGAGAACATTTAACTGGAGGTGTATTTTTAAGTCTAAGCTGTAGCACTGTGAGCAGAAAACCATTTGGAGCATAACTGTCACTGCTGAATAAAATTCTGTGAGCTGAGACAGGTGGAATAGGTTACACAGTAGAAAAAAAAATACCCTATTGGCACCAATTTGTTTATTGAAAAGCAGCATGGTCGATTTGAAGATCTGTAAATCATCCACCTAATAAAGTCCTCCTCCCAGCCCCACCACTCCTCACAGCACACCACCTCCCATCCACCCTTCTCAGCACACCACCTCCCATCCACCCTTCTCCTGCCATTCCTTCCAGCTACGCACTGCTGCCTCCATTCATCCTCTCCACCCCTTGCAACAAAACCGCTTTTTGTTTTGTGGTGCAGCATCGTTCAGTTCCCTCCCAGTTACCTTCCACTACAGGTACAGGTTACAACTCTTTCTCCCCATTCCTCCCAGTTCCACCCACAAGTCCTTCTACTGGTTTCAGACTCCCACTGCCCAACTCATTCAAGTCCAGGAAAAACACCTTTCCAACAAGGCGCTTTTCTAATCCACTGCCATCTATCCTCCCCAGTGAGCCTGCTCCCTCCACTGATGAATTTGCACTGTCCCCTTGCTAGGATTCTTTCATTCCAATTGTTTTCAGATTTTGCAGAAATGCTGCAGGTGGAATCCGTGTGACACGCATCAGCTCCTTTTTACTGACATCATCCTCCTCCCTTCCTGACCCGGAACAGCTCTCTACGTTTTCTTCTATGTCCTGAGCACACTCACTTCTTCCATATTATACCTATAATGATGAGTTCCTTTATGCTTTGGATTCCATTGCAAATAATGACTAGTACATAACACTAGCCTTTTGATCAGGGTAGTAACTTGTCTATGTATTAATAATGAGGCTTTCTTACCTTCCTCTTCATTCCATATGAGATTAGATATACAAAACATGGCAGCAAGCTGAAGTTTAGCATTTGAATGACTCTAAACATAGAAAAAATAGTATTCAAATTTAGAAGAAGAGATTCAGAATTTCTCACACTTACATTTTGGCATTCATCCTGTAACAAATGAGGCAGAAAAAGTTGGGACAAATCCTGTATCTGTAACTTCTCTCAAAGATAACACCGTAACATAAGACACTTCAGTAGCTTTCAGTCAACTTCTCTTAAATACTTAGTAAGAGATCTGCAGGATGCCCCTTTTTCAAGACCATTACACACTTTCCAAGTAGAACTGTTAAACGGTTTGCTTAAGTCAGCATAACGTTATTATGGAAAATAACACTGGATCTTCCCTTTAATCTGCCATATAGAGCTGCACAGCATGATTTCTTAAACACAACTGGGTAAACAAGAGCTAAGTGCATGACAGCAACTAACAATTTACATGAATAAATGCTAACGTGTCATCTTTAATGCTGGCAAAAGATCAAAATAAAACATTGAAGAGAAATTTCCCCATACCATATAGTATTTGATTTTCTGCAGAATGTCATCATTGGTCATAATCAGTTCTTTTGCTGTTGTTCCATCTGCTATATTGGCAAGTATACATAACGTCTGAAAGAGAGAAAAACTGTTAAGATAATTGGCTGCAGATCACATCCCATGATTTATACAGTTTTCCTGACAGCTTTGAACTTGTAACAAACAATTCTTTCAATTAGTTTTAGTATCTTTAATCTGGAGTTTCCAGCTTGCTTACACTTCGCCAGTGCCAAAGCAATAACAACTGTGGCTGAACAGCCCTTCCAAAAAAACAGTTTTTGCTGTTCTAAAATATTAAGTAACATTCATTAATTCATTTCAATGAGTAAAATTTAAGTCTCTTATGGAAATACAGTGTGTAGAAAAGATACAACACACTGGAAGGTAAAGGAGTCTATTCTGTATCAGCAGCTAAAAAAAACCACATCCATGTAGCTCTTCAGGTCAGGAAAGGGAAAAACAGAGGTCTGTCTGCTGACCCCTCAGAGAAATACCTTTTTTCCACAAATTCTAATCACACATCTTGCCTGCAGAGGTAACTCAAGTAAACTATTCATGCACCTGCTTATTTCTTGCGAATTAGAAAAGCCATCTTACAAAATAACCTTGAAGCAACATAGCCCATGTCTGCACTACATGCACAAGGCATTAATGAAGACTTGCAAAGGCAGCTTTCCTGATGCTCAGGAGGCGCAGGGGGATGCCCTGCAAGTTCTCCTAAGAGCTGTGAAAGAACTCAGCCGTGTTTTCTGTGCATGTCACTGCAGGGGGGCCCTGGAGAATGACCAGAACATGTGTGATGCCTTTGTCTAAGCTACATTCACGTTAGCAGTTGCAAACATCTATTATTTCCCAAAGCTGCTGATGCCACACAAGTCAGTCAGTGACAAGCACCATCCTACTAGAAATACACATTCTCATGTGCAGTGTTATGTGTAAGAGTTAGTTCTGAAACACAGACATGCTGCTCATCTCACCACGGAGGTAAGCGAGGTGCTCTGTATACCAAGGCCCCAAAACTTAAAGCCTACGTTCAGCTCTAGTACAGCAGCCTTCTTCCAGAAGGTGCACTGTCTCCTCCAAAATAATTCTCAGAGGCTTGGCAAGCAAAATCATCTTCCATTGCAATAAAGGCCACTTCACTTACTAGAGCTTTATCAAAAACTATTTAAAAAGAAACAACTGTTTAATCCTCAGCTGTTTCACATCCATGGTTTCACTAAACTTGCTACAAAGTCTTTTTATTTTGTGCGTGGGTTGGTATTTTTTGTTAATTTCACACTTTAAACGGCCACAAAAGACCTCTTTACCTTCAAGCCCATTCTTCACTGAGCAGAGATTTAGATCACCCTGGATTTAGCAATTAAAGATACTTGCCATGCTGTTCACTACCAACATCCATTCTAAGCCAAAGGAATCCTCTGCAATCTCCCACAGCTTCTCAATGCCCCCATTATTAACCATCACATTTCTCGTAATTGTTAATTAGCCAAATTCTGCCACCTATCCTCTTACTTTTGCTGTGGTAGCCTCACAGCAAGTATCCCTGTAAGCTGGCACCCTTATGCTGTTTTAAAACCAGGGATACTTCTCTCTGTTGGACATCTCCTCTCTCAATTTCCCTTTACTCGTGTATATTTTTATTCTTCTAGATGTAATTTTTCACAGCATGCTCCTCCTGATCTTATCCTGGGCTACACCAGCATGCTCTTCTCCCTGCTACTGTCTCCTCTGCTGTGACCCCCACTGGCTCCCACAGCCCCCAGGAACAGCTGAGATGCCACAACTCCCAGCACAACATGTTCTACTGCCAGCAAAGCAGGCAACGACACTATTCTTTATTATTGACTGTTCCAACAGCTGCTGTAGGAGCAAATAACCATGAAGCTTTTCCCAGCATGAAATACCGGCTTCTTTCTCTTCCCATGTCCCTGCTGTCCCCTTCCTGCCATGCCACTGCCTTAGATTGAATTCTTCTGCTCTCATGTATGGAGTTCTTGTACTTGTAAAATCTAAAAAGCATTCTGAATTCAATTCAAACATGTTTGTAATACCGCAATGAAGAGGAATGTTCTTATAGGTACTAAAGTTATTAAATGGACAGATCTCAGTAAAATAGCCACAGCACATCATAATCCTCAAGAGAAATAACATCATGACAACAGTAAGTATTTTCAGGTGTTTCTTGAAATGTATTCCGCCACGAGAACTTGAAACAAAAAAAGGATACCTGCTCTTTGACTTCTATATTGTGCTCCCCTTCCAAAATGAGGGTTACTGCTTGCATGATTTGCTTCCCATGAGTGCTCATTATATGGTCTATGTGCTGTCAAAGCAATGAAATACAGTTAGAGTTATTTTCCAGACACAGAGGTGGCACTCCTACATGAATTACTTTAAGTGAAGAGTAGCAACATTGCACAAAGTTCCTAGCTCATAGCAAGGTCGCCCAAAACCCAAAGCAGCAGAAACACTTGGTAATATTCCTCTTCATGTGAACCCTGTTCTTGTTTGAGAGAGCACAATATGGGCCTTGGTTCTGATTTCACTGAAACCTGTAGAAAAAAAACCCTGGCTTCCTATTTGGCCATAGTCTGAAGACTAAATCCTACTGGATGCAAGCTCTCAGTATGATTGCTGCAGTTACAAAGAACCACCTTTTCTCCTCTGATAACAGGAGAACATCAAAGAGGGCTAAAGAGGTGTGTTTCTTTTTCACCTGGAACTTTTGCTACACTTATTGCAACACTGCAACCAGGTTTGATATCCTCATTTAAAAAAAAAACAACAACCTTAAAGGATTCAGGAAGATAAGATGCATAAATTACTTATTACTGCCTTAGGTTAGAGACTTACAGGTAAAAAGGTCATATGATTAAGGACTACAAATGCCTGTCCAAGAACATAAGTGGTCATAAGTAGTAACAGAAAAAACGTGAGACTAAATCTACTGGATGCACTGATAGCAAAACTCAGGAGTGACAGTTAACAGCTATCAGAGATAACAAGGGCATAGCGCACACTGCAATTTTTTGAGCTGGAACTTCTTAACGATAGAAATTCTTGTAGGACTTCTTAAAATCGCTAGCACTGAACCTTGATTCAAAAGCTGCTGGATGAGTTACTCCGGACTAAGTTTTGGGTACAGAATGAGAACGGCTGATTCTGGCTCTGAAGTGTTACAGACAGTAGGTGAAGCTGGGACAGTATCAGACAAATAACACCTGAAAACAATGAGACTTTGCTGTCAGAGCTCTGGGTGAATTTAATGAATGACAGGTCGCTCCTTTCACATGAAAATTTTCACATTAAGACAGTGCAAATTCTCTATGAAGCTTATTGAGATTCAATGAGTACAAATATCAGAAGATATTTTGCAGTGACCTTTTTATAGTAGAAACACAATACGTGATAAATGCACAGTAGAGGCTTCGTGGTATTTTTCCCCCACAAAAATGCTGGCTTGCCAAATGTTTGCTGCATGTTTTCCCTCTGTTCTTCACAGGGGATTACCCCTTTCTTTTCCTCCACCAATATCTCTTTCTCCCTGTCAAAAACAATTCATGGGCTTACATTTTCAAACCATTTTATTTTAGTGTGTAAAATGAGCGTATGCATTTATTTTTTTAAGTGCACAGTCCCACAGTCAAATTCAAGAAGTCTGTACTCACTACATATTTGAGTAAGAATAGAACTATTTCAGGTGTCAAGAAAGAAGAAACATTAGGTATCCTTAATACAAAGCACCTCTCCACACATTGACTCACAAGTGCAACTCTCCCATTGCTGTTCCAGACAAGTTTCACTGAAAGATTTTTAGGAAAATATTGTGGGAAACTAAATGTAATGGAACTGATGATTAAATACAATGTCTAATTCTGTACTGGATAACAGTTACCACGTTTCAGTGGATGTATAGAATTCTTTCCAATTTTTTCCGACGCTGGTTTGAACTTCTGCTTACAAATACTTGGATAAATGCAAAGCAGAGCCCTTGGTTTTAGCAATGTATCAAGCAGCAATTGAACAGTAAAACATTTTGTATTCTCAGCCAAAATCTTTGTTTTGTCAAAAAAAAGTAATAATTAATTTGTGTTGTCTGTTTGCAGCTCTACTTACTGGGCGAGTAGACAGAAGATTCCTGAGCAATCCCAAAGTTTTCATCAGAACATTTACATCAGAATCAGAAAGTAACTGGAATAACTGCTCTGTGCTCAGACCCCGTAAGATGTCTGATTTGATCTTCTGTTCAGCTTGAAATGCCATATTCTGAAAAAGACAATTTTTTAAACCTTAAGCTTTAGTTTTTACTTTTAGTAGACTTTTACCTGCATGCATATATATATCCTTGCTAAATTAATCCTGAAATATATGGCCACAAACTGATGCACAGGAAGTTCCGCACAAATGTGCGTGGGAACTTCTTAACAGTGCAGGTGATGGAGCACTGGAACAGCTGCACAGAGAGGTTGTGGAGGCTCCTTCTCTGGAGATATTCAAGACCCGCCTGGATGCCTACCTGTGCAACCTGATCTAGGGAGCTGCTTTGGCAGCAGGGTTGGACTACATGATCTCCAGAGGTCCCTTCCAATCCCTACAATTCTGTGATGCTGAAGGTGCTCATTACTTCACTTTATTAGAAAGTGACACCTGTATTAGGTTTTCAACTTGGTGTAAGGCATCAGGTTATGCTAACCAGCACCAACAGGTCATCCAAAGCTGGAAGGCAGTCTTCTGCCTACAAACAGCAAGGAATGGCTACAAACTTGATAAGAGACCATATCTGTCGCTAGATATACTTTGATATGTAGATGCAGAGGTATTTCTTGGCAGCATGTCTCCTGCACAGCGAGGAATTTCTCTTGTTTTTCCAGGAGACATGCTGGAAAGGACATGTATGTGGCCTTTACAAGACTGACTGAAGTATCTTGGCTCTCTTACATAGAGCTGATGGTATCATTTGGACTTTGGAAGAGAAGAGGTCTTTTCGAAGGAACTGTACACCCCAAGGTGTATCAGGGGGAGACTTAGGACAGGACTAGGCACTTTAAAAGAAATTCTGAAAGGGAAAGCAGTGTTTTTGTATGTCTCCACACAAAGCAGTCATGCTCTGGGCTCACACCACCATGACGATTTCAGGTGAGGAGAACTGCATCTGCTTTTACTCAAGATCGCATAACATATCCAAACATCCCTTACTTTTTGGCCTCAGACACTCTCAGCTTGCAAAATGATGAGTTACATGCCACTGCACAATATGTAAAGCTTCTCCTTTTAATAAATTCAATCAGGAAAGCCCTTTCAATGAAGGGCATGGCTTGGAGGCATCCCTAGCAGCCCAGTTTTACCACAGAAGCAGGAAGTCGTCTGCTAAAGTTAAGCATCAATGAAGTAAATGTAACAGCTGCAGCCCTGCAAGTTCAGAAAGGCAGACCTGTAAAACAAGTGAATCATATAAGAAGAGCCAAGAATTCAAAGCAGGAGTCCTTCAGAAAAGGGGTTCAGTATGTTCTTCTATGCGTACAGCTTATTTACAGCATCTTTATAATGGCAAACTAGATTCCCTAAATCTTAGGAAACTCTTAGTACTCAAGACTACAAGGTTTATTGGAGTTAACCTCCTTCTTATAGAGCTAACAAGCTTTTTCAGTGAATCTCACTGAGTAAGCTGTCGGTATAAGTAACTTATGCAATACCAGGAAGGATTCGTGTTCTAAACAGATAATTACTACGAAAAAAAAAAAAGAAAAAAAAAAAAGAGAGAGAAGTTTTAGCATCCTTATACTTCAGACGCAAAAGTTCACCAGCAAAGGAGTTGCTTGCCTTTATATCAATGCTTTGCCATGCCCCCTTGCCACAGTACCTTAGCATTAACTCTATCTTGCAGCCTCCTCCATCTCCGTCTATATCCCTTGGCCTAAATCCTTCCTGCTCAGGGTTAGATTTTAGCTCAGTGGGCAGAAACTGGTCTTTATTTCAGATACTGACAGATACAGGTTTATCACTGATGTAAATTTATAGCCAGCAATGAGAGCTAAAGTTGGCTCCAGTATAAGTCTTCAAAACTGCACATTCCTGAGCTGTGGAATCCAGGATTAGAGAAGCAGAGATTAGGACAATGAAGTATCACTGGCCCAAGCAGTAATGAGCATATTCCACCTTCTGGTATTCAATCTGCTTTGCTCGTGATGTTTGCGTAGGCCTTTTCTTCTTTACAATCTCAAATGTTTCCCCCTCATTCTCCCATCAAATTAAAGCTGAAATTGTCATGCAGTTGCTCAATCTTTACTTGGCAGTATGACAACATTGGACTTCTTATGTGTTGCCTTGTTATTGCTTACTCTAGAGTTTAACTAGCACAAGTCCAGCAAGTTAGACAGGACCAGGTTATTCACTGAAGACACTGTTACCTGTCACTATGCACGTGAATTTAGCATCAGAGTCCTCGGACACAGAACGAGATTTGATAGTGGTTTCAAATAGTGGCTGGGTTTCCTCCGTCAGCTGGGAAATGATTGCGCAGAAGGTGCTCCTGGAAGATTCAAGAAGCATTTCTTAGAGATCAAAGAACTAGAAAGAAATCAAAGGGCCCCCTTCCTATCTCATCTCAGAAGCCTGTCTGTGCTGTGTTCTTGTTAGACATGCCCTCCTTCCCTCCCATCATCCCTACAACAGGTTTTTCACAAGTCAAGTCAAGAGCCATGGTATTTGACTGTTTTTTCATTCCTGAGATGATTCCGTCAATTTAAAGTGTCATCTGGGACACATCTCCTTTATCTATGAAGTTATTAGGGTAATGAATGTCAAGAATAATTTTAGTTCTGGATCACATTTGAACATGTCTTTAATCAGCCAGCAGGTTCAAACCATGACACTAACAAAGTAGCTTCACTCTCCTGGTACTGCACTGTCAGTTATTCTCTTCACTGGGCTTTTATTTTATTTGTGAAGATTTCACATCACAGTTTCAGGCCAAGTGTGAACTGAATATGGCTCATGAGCATATGGCCCTTGAGCCTGGCTTGCACCTTTCTGTGCTCAGGAATTATGTGATGCCTGCTTCACCTCTCACTACTGCAAGTAGGCACTCACAGTACATACTCCATGAGTCCATGCACTGACCCCCAAGTTCAGGCTGCAACATCCAAATAGCCAATGCCATCTATGAATCTCATAAAAAATGGATCTTAGATCCTCCAGGCACTTAAACACTATTTGAGGATAGCACTAAATCAGCATACAGTACTGCCAACCCTGTTGGAGCATTACCAAGATAGGCACCAGAAGACTGGGTCTTTCTTTTAAATAAAATTAAAAAAAAAAAAAAAAAAAAGGGAAAGGATTTAATTCCAAGTTCAATCTCCAATTGGATAGTGCTCTGGCACTCTTGGAAGGGAAGAACTTCTTTCATTTTCTCCTCTGCAATTAAAACACTACATGTTTGCACTGGGAGAGAGGATACCGAGGTCTCAAGTGCCAGGACCTTAGGAGAAACAGCAAGTATTGCAATGGAACTGGTAGCCAGCAGCTCTACTTAAAACATTTTCAGCAGCGGAAGACACATTCCTTAAACAAGTGATCAGCTGCTAGAGACATGCAAGAGGTGGAACAAACTCCCAGACCATTCCTGACACAGTGTCACTATGAGCAGAAGGGCTCTCAGCACGTGGTGATGGCTGTGAGGAGGACACCAGCCTCACAAGCAGCCCCCAGCTCACAGGCAGGATGCTGGTACTGTTGCTACTCATGCTCTATCTGCTGAGGAAGCACTCTGGTTCAGGAAATACCAAAATCCACGCTTAGCATGAACCCAGCAAGGTCAGGCACTGCAGCAAGGACTGAACCGCACACACGGCTGAAGGCACCAGAAGAGCTCCAGCCACAGCAACCGCTTGCTTCATCCATTCAAAAAAACTTACCTGGAGGCTGCAGTGCCACAGTTTTCACTCTGGCTTCCCACCAGCCCCAATTTATGAGAGATGCAGGGAGATGCATCCCTGAGTGACAAAGGGCTGGGGGGCAGCATGAGCCTCACTCAGCTCCCAGGTACTTGGCATCGGGGAAGGGAAGAGGATGGAAGATGGGGCTGTTGCAAACTCCACTTTATCTATTGAACAAGGGTTATGAGCTATAGCCAAACAGGAGTGGGACAGAGGGTAAAAAGTAGATGCCGTGGCTTGGGCTCCTTTCTGTGGAAATCAGCAGTCCCCAGGAGACTGGTCCTAGCAAGCACCTCTTCCCCCAGCCACATGGCCAGGAAAGGGCTGTGGATACCAATAGCTGCCAAAACAGAGAAATCTTTCCATATGCCAAACCCAGGAGAAAAAAAACTCACACTTCCAAAGAGTGGGGCAGAAAGTCCAGTGCTGAGGCAGTTGCTGGTGAGGTTCTGATGGACCTTTCATTAAGGTTCCCCAGCCCTAGACCAGTAAGTGCCTTAAAGATCCACACAGTGAAGTCACAACTCCCCAAGCATCAATGACCATTTCATAACCCAGCAAGAGAGCAACAAGTTCAGCATCTTCAAAAATAAAAAAAAAGTGATGTGCACACACACAGTGACACTCGGGACCAAGTTTAATCCCAGCGCCACATCACTGCAGCACTGAGAGTGAGTCTGGTCCTTTCAGTGCAAACCCCAGAGTCAGGAGAAATACCGCAAAGGCTACTGAATGCTCCAGGAAAGCAGCGGCACCAGAAGCCGGGGACTCCACAGGCATGGCAGACGAATATGACGAGACTTGCTCAATGCACACTTGGCAGAAAGCCCTGGAAAGTCTCTTTAATCTTTCAAAGAAACCATTGTATTAGTCACAGGCAGGTTTTAGAGACTGCAGCACTGTGGGGCTCTCAGCTGATTCATTCCAGCTGCAATGAGACTTGTCCAATTCAAATTGCTTTCTAAACCAGTAATTCTGAGCATTCAAGAAATCTGATACAAGGCGGCAGCCACTCTTCCTCTGGGCCTTCCTGAAGGTGCATCTTTGTTACAGAAAAAGCCCTGCAGACCAGGAAGAGTACACCGGCAATTCAGTAGCCTTTTTACATTAAAGAGAGATTTCCATACAAAAGCAGTCTGCAGGAAAAGGATATTTGAGAAGTGATTTGCTTTTCCTGACATTTTGTTAACAACTCCAAAGCAACCCAGGTGTTCTGAAGGGGCTTCTCCTTCCACCATCAATCCTCTATGTGCTTATGCAGCAAACCAGTAATGCCCACTGATTTTCAGATGTGCTCTTTTGCCAAAGGCAAGGTCCAACCATACAAGTGCACTTCGTGGCAGAGTCCAAATGAAGGAGGATCTTCATGGTAAAGCACAGGATGGTGGGAAAGGAGAAAATTTCCTCTTTGAAAGCATCAGGGTGGGCACATCTAATTTTTAATGTCTCTGTATGGAAGTCTCACTTTAATATCACAAAGTAGCTGAACAAACTGTACACCCGTCCTTTGGCTACAAAAGGTGAATATGTCTTGCACCTTAACACAGGAATTACAATGAACATTCACTTCGCTGTCTGCAGTTCAGGCAAGTATTAGGAATGCAACCATGCAGAATAAGTTTGTTAGATCACCCCAGGGCTCTCCTTAATTAGTACCTAAGCATTACAGACTAATCATATGCAGTCAGATTCAGCAAAGTGTTTGGTCAGAGAAGTTTAATGCAATGTAGTTTTACCTTCCTAAACTGGAGAGAGAGAATCTGCTGCTTGATAAGCTAAGCAAAAAACAGCATAAAAAACATTAGATAAAAAAGCATGAAAAGGAGCTGAAATAAACTGTTATAGAGACATATTAATGTGAGTTGTTTTGCACAGGTCACGGGTCCTATTAAAAGAAGGTACAGCTGCCTTACTCAGGCTGAATGCCAGGATGAGCAAGCTACATTGTAAACTGAAGTCAAAGGCTGTAAAAATCAAACAGTCGTTAACCACAAAAAATAAGTGTAAGGAGATTTATACAAGTAGGTTTCCAAGAAGCAGCACCTGAGCCTTCCATGCACCGTCCACAGCGTTGTGCTCAAAGCAGGCAACTCCACTGCGGAGCTACTCGGTTAAATGGTCCTTGAGAATACAGCTCACAGCATGCTCATGTCTCTGCTGGCAAGGAGGTGGCCTCAGCTTGTCACTTCTATTTTTCTCGAGACAGAGATACCAGCTTTTCTGAGAAGCTGAAAATGCTCTGGTCATTATATGCTGTGTTCCAGTTTGTCAGCCAAATCACTAGGATTAGAAAAAAAAGTCTAAAATAACTGAAATTTACAGGAATCTACAGTTTCTTCTCTCTGCAGAAATGTGATGTAATATTAACCATTTCAGGGAATAAAAATCAAATATAAATCCTACATGAGACACCTGGAGGAGCTACTTACCAGCAGCAGTCCCAGAGGAGCATCTTCAGGGACCCATGTCCTTCATGTTGTCATTTTGTGGTAGCAGCCCCTGGGGGCTGTAGGATGTTACCTATCAGCACAGCCCCTCAGCAGTCGGGAGGAGTTCATCAGCCTGCCCTGAGCTCGTCAACATGGGAATCAGAAGTTCAACTACGTAGCTACCAACTAGCCAGCAGCATGAAAGCTCAGTGTGATCCTATGGGACTGTTATGCACACTACAACCTCACCATACAGCCTCAGAGGTGACTGCAGCACAGACAAGTCCTTTGGGATATAAGAAGTCGTACTCCAATACTGGTATGTGCAGCTGGATCAAACCTTCTCAGCCTGAGAACCACTACTGAACAACCAAATTTTAGTGCTTTATGATTCTGCTACAGAAGATGAACTAAGAAAGGCACAAATCTTTGTGTCTTCTACCCAAATGACCTCATCCCAGCTCTGTGCAAGTCCCAGTCATGCAGATGTCAGAATGACACAGAACCTCATCTTAGAAATGACTACAGAGAAACCACACAGCGGTTCAGGAGCTACCCAGCCAGAATAGGATCACAGAGCAGCCAAAAAAAGGTTGATGGTCAGCTACCCGATCCATTTTGCGAGCACTGAGTTGGTCCATGGGGGAAGCCAAGGAACTGCACTTTTGGCTTTTCAGTTGAGCCCTGGCATCTGAGATATCCCTTTGAGCCAGACCTGCCCTTGCATTACCTGCTTTACTGATCAGCACACTCTCATCTCTCCCATACATCCCAATGGCTTAGGAGAGCTGCAATTCCACTTGAGCTGCTCGCTGCCACAGGGATTGAGCATCCTCCTGCCCACAACCATCCTACCAGTACCAGGTGACCTCACACCACAACCCCACACTGTCCCCCAATTCACAGGCTCACCTCCAAGCTTTTTCAACAGTAAAAGCAAGTTTTGCATCTCACTACAACGGAAACCATCTCCTTGTGACCTCCAGGAATATAAAGGACACAGACATCATTTGAGGAGCCAGAAGAAAAGACCCTAAAATTCCTGCTGGAGAGTGTGAGCATAAACAGATCAGTGTTTTAAACATGCTTTATTTGCCTGAGACAAATGGGGAGGTGTATTGTCTCTTAATCACATGAAAGACTAGAGCCAGAATGAAGGATGCCTGTGCCCCAATCCCTTGTGCTCACATATGCGATCAAGTGATGAATGCAGTCAGCGCTTTTAATTCCCAGCGCTGAGCACGCAGCCCAGGCTTTATTCGCTGCATGTCCTGAAACATTATGCTGAACATTGGACTGCTGGTCTCTGGAGGAGCCTCCGTAAAATCAAAAGAAAAGTCACCACCATTAAAAGCACATGTGTTAACTAAAGTTTAACCTCAATATGCTAAGGAACTAAGGAATTTTTTTTTAAAACAGACTAGAGATTTAAGCCCAGAGAGAGTAAGATCAAATTCTGAAAGCTGCAGCTACAACAGCCCTGCCTGCAGGCAGCTGGCATTTCACTTCATTTTAATTAAGTTTACAGCATACCCACACAGAGCTGCACCAGCATAACTACATCAGACTCTAAACCAAACCTATTAACTTGGAAATGTGGAACTCCTGCACAAGGCATGACAGATGCTCCAGCACGCCTAGTCTGATACGCTTTGGGATTGGACCGTCCATATCCTCAGCTCTCCAGAGACTTGTTAGTGTACACAGTATGGGATTCTGCTAATTAAATGCAGCATCTACAGCGGATGTGTATCCTCTGAGCAAGCTCAGGGGCTGATGGATGTAGGCAGCAGCTTAGTTTATCCTTACACATCTAAAGCAGGCAAATCAAGGGCTAAACGTACAGGAGAAAGGGGATTATGCATTGATTGGAGAGGTCTGCTCAACACATGTCCAACCCCAGTGGGAGGAATTCCTCTGCAGGTATCTCACCTATGAAGTGAGGGACAGCTTGTTAAAAGCTAGCCCTGAATACACAGGTTTGGTTATTAGCCACCGTTGCACTGGCTCATGAGGATTAAACCCCTCTGCTGTTCTTCCATGTGGCTTCTACTACCTCTGCTCTTCTTTAAATTCCATTTCATCAGATGCTTTCAACATTTTTCATCCTCTTAAAGGTTTGAGCCCTTCAACTACCTGTAATTTTCTTTGGAAATGAAGACAGTCTTCACCATTTTACATGCAGTTGCCAAATTTCAGTCTTGCTGCAAGGGCAGGAGGCAGAACTGTCAACACCACACCTCTTAATCACTAAAAATATCGCTCAAGCTGACGGCCTAGGCTAGTACATCACCCCCACTGGGACTGAGAAGTTAATTGCTTTAAAAACATAGATTTTAAATCCCGCATCATTTCTAATCCCTTTCACACAGTCACTGCTTGAAATTCTCCTTTATTTCTTCACTCCCAGATAGAGAAATCACTCTCCTTCCAGCTCAGGGCCCCACATGGAAGTTGATGGGAGCTTAGAAGATCAAATATGCTTTACATTGGCTCCATCCTCACATGTCCAAGTGCATGGACTTGATCTACTTGAGCGGCAACAGTCATTAATATATTTCAGTGCTTTACCACAGCACAAAAATCGAGCTGCACTAGCTGTCCAGTGCAGCAAGTAAACAGAGAAATGCATCAATGACACCAAGTCTGAGATGTCTAAGTTATGCTGTGATGGAAATAGCACCGCAGAAAAACTCCTCAGAAGAACCCAAGAAGAAGAGAGCAGAACATCCCCAAGACAGAAGGTCTGCTCCAACAGTCCCGTGCAGACACTCCCTCCTGCTGCCACTCTGCCCCATGCTATTATTGGGCTTGTTTTGCACACGCAGACTTCTAAGTATAACATTCCATCTGAACTTCTCTGCCTCCAAGGTTAATACTACTCAAGAAAAACATAAGCCGCTCAGAGCACTTTCTTAGCCGCTGGTAGACACTCATTTTAGATTTTTTCAAAGCCAGCAATGAAGCCTTCATGTATATGTGGTTATATTTAAGGCCTCTTTCCTGCCATGTGTCCCGCTTCTTATCAAGCACTCGATGCACGCATGGAAGAAGTTTGTGTTTCGTGTACTGCAGCTGTAATTATCAGCAACCTGGTGATAAAGTGGCTGTGAGTGCTATGGAGCTGCACAAGACATACTGTTATTTTACAGACTGGAAAACGGACATATTGAGTCTTTACTTGTCAAGGTCACAGAGTAAATTGTTGCTAGGCTGAAGAACTACTGTATTTTTCTGCATGTAATTCACACCAAGCTCAAATGAACATGGACTTGCATGCAACAGTTCAGAGCTAGGTGCCATTACAAGAGAAAGTGGAAAACAATAGACTAAGTTACATGTTCCTCCATCAACCACAGTAACACTGAGAGGATGATTCAGATCTTGTACTTTAACTCCAAAGTATAACTGCCTTTACTGTCCAAATTAACTAGATGCTAGTTGAAAGACAACAAAGAATGTGAAAGGACAAAGAGCAGAACAAGTATTAGACAACAAGATACCCAGTTAAGCTGGCATCTCTCTGGTAACTCATTGTGTGTAGAAGATTTCTGCGACTATGGGTTGGAAAAGAAACATCATGAAAGTAGAGCTTTTTTGTAACTGCTCTTCTAACTTCCCCCCTTTGGGACCAGCTGATGCTATGGGACGTGAGGCACAGCCAGTTGGAGATAAGAGCCTCATTCATCCAAGTGCTTCCCTCCCTAGTTGAGGTAGGGCGAGGATGGAGCACATTTTAATTCTATCTCCTGGAAACTGCCTCTGTTTTCAAGGAAACCACACTATTCCCCATTACATAGTGAAATGTGATATATTTTGCTTTTTAACGCTGCTCTTGAAGAGCACTGCTTGTCCAGCTCCATGTCCTGATCTTCCAGCCTGGGTTATTAGTTCACCTCTACTTGACTTTCCAGGAGGTATCAACTGGATGCTGTAGAAACGGTTGAAAAAAATGCAGCTTGGGATTATTATTCATAGCGTAATACTGACAAGGAGCCCTGTGCAAACTGGGCACAATCGCTCATATAGGTATACCGACAGGGAAAAAAAAAAACAAAACATCTCTACCCTGAAGAGCTTACAGACTAGAGATCAGACCATTAATGCCTTTGCTTTTGTCTTTTGAGTAAGCACTGGATGTGCCTCCTTTCAAAATCCCTCAGACAAGATAGATGCACTGAATTCCCCCAGATGCCACAGCTGGTCTCTTATCAGGGATCTACACTGTTTACTGCCAAAAGCAAGGTGTCACAAGAAGTTACAGATGCCCAAGTACTGAGGAGAGAACTCCTCTGAACCAAGAAAGCTAACCATGCTTTTCGGGAACTAAGCATGAGTTTTCAGCTCACATAATTGTAACAACAGACCTTTTCACCTTCATTTGATACAAAGTGCAAAGCAAGAGATACAAGACTGGGAACTGTTCCCAGCCAGAAAAGCCAGATGCACAGAAAAATCATGGCAAGGCACTCTCCTGAGCTCAGCTGCCACCACAACCAGAAACAGTCGTCCAAGAAAAGATCGGAGGCAATGTCACTATGCTCTATAAATATCTGCATAAGACGAAGCTATGACAGTGGAAAGATATTTCAGCAAAGAGGCAACGCATTAACAAGACCTAGAAGCAGACATCTGCATTAGATGAGAGGTACTGATCGCTTCCAACAGAAGAGTTGGTCTCCAACTCAGATGAAACATCTGACATTTGTTTTTACTAAAAAATGTACCTTAAGGTATAAGACATCCTCCAAAGTCAGCTTGTTCTTACAGAAAGGGAAAACCTCTTCCTAAAGAACAGTTCCCAAGTGCACAGAAAGTAAATATCCCAAATACTCTGCCTGATAAAGGGATGATGTTCTTTACCCTGTGGTGCATCAGGTCAAGGGAAGGGAATGGCCCACTCTGCTCTGGTTTGGTCTCACCTCCAGCACTGTGTGCGCTTTTGGGCACTGCTGTATAATGACATAAAACTATTAGAGAGCATCCAAAGGAGAGCTATAAAGATGGTGAAGGATCTAGAGGACAAGACACACAAGAAACAGCTGGAGGGTCAGATGGGGGCTGGAGAAAGGCTCTACCCCAAGCTGCTGAGCTCAGGGAGCCTTGGAACACTGCTCTCAGCCATAGGGTTTGGGTGGTGCTGCATGGAGACAGGAGGTGGAGCTGACGGTCCTTGTGGGTCCTTTCCAACTCAGGATATTCTATGATTTTATGAATATACAGCCATTTTCAACACCCCTGTTCTTCTGGCCTTTGTAGCCCTACCCCCCAACAATTTCTCTAATGTAAGAAATTGAAAAAGCACATCCCAGTTACCAAATTAGTACCCTTCAATTTACAGAACACCCCTTTCCTGCTACAGGCTCAGGGAAACCAAGGAAGACCATCCAGACTGTTCTCTACACGGTTCATTAATGCAAGCATACAGTTGAAATTTCTCCACGAGCTGTCCCACAAGGAAGTGTTCCTAACCTCAGTTCCTTTCCATGAGGATATTCCCTCATGAAGATACTTGTCATGTCACTACTCCTTCTAGTTCTTTCCTTTGAGAATGAGAGAAGAGAGCAGGCACCAGCTAACTCCACAAATACATACAAAGACACAGCAATAGATAAACCTGAAAGAAAAACCAAAACAACAAACTTTCTTTGGATTAGAATATCCATTTTTGTTTTCCAACCACCACAACAGCCTCCCACTGCAGTTCTGCGTCTGTACCACTTGTCCCATGCTTGCCAGCTTCAAAGCCACCGAATTCAAATACATCTGCATTAAAGAGAACTGTTGAACGTTATCTGCTGGTATACACGTCACTCATCTTGCTTTTCCGGTTCTCCCAGGCAAGCTCTCCAGATGTTTCTGGATTTAATTAAACTCTTAATTGCTTTCTGAAAGTCTCCTTGCTACACCATTCCACTCATCCACTTTGCAGAAGTGTTATGATACATTATTTAATTACAGGACAAAAAGTCCCACTTCATTCAAACCCTTGCCCTGCATCATAGACAGCAATGCAATTTTACTGTTTGTTTCCACACATCTTCACTCAAATCCGCACTCAAGGCAGTGCAGGGAACTGGATTTTATCTTACTTAGTTCTTAGAGAACCTGAAAGATGCCCTGAATACAGGGAAAGGTGAGTTTCGCTATTTAGCAAATCTCTCTTACTACAGAAGGAGCAGTCACTGAAGTTAAACAGTAAAATGAAATCCCCGTGTCATATGCTGATAACCAAGCACTTGAATGGGTTGAAAAGGGGGTTGTAGGACTTGTGGAAAATGAATGCACTGCCAATTTAAGCGTTGCAATACAGCATCACTTCTGTCTGCAAAGGCATAAGACTCCTACCTCTGAACCAGGGGCGCAGACACACAGTGCTAGCATGGCAAGTTCAAGGTGTTTAGAGTTTGGAGTTTAGCAGACACTGGCTGGAGTCACTGTGCTTGAGACACAGAACTGATGCATCCAGAGGACGCCAGGCTCGCTGCATCACACCACTCTGCGTCTTTCTCAGTGACCTTGAGCAAAACTTCTGGGATCTGAGGAAGTCAGCTGAGAACACTGGAAGTATTACTTGAGAACTGATGGAGCCTCCTTCATGGCTAAACAGATTAAAGCTGCAATTTGAACATATTTGGGAGTGGGGGAAATGGGGAGTTAAGCTCTAGGCAACCAAAAGGCTTCAGCATCTTATTTATTAAAAGATACTCTATCTGTAATCTCCAGAACAGAAGTATTGGACTCAGTTACAGTTTTCCTTTGCACCACTGAGCACAGTCTGAGGTCATAAATTGGCTGTGAATGCTGTATCTGCATTCCTGGTACTGACGATGCTATGGTATGCAGCCAGATAGCGATTAGATCACACATTACGATATAAGCACAAAACAACTGAACTGTGGCAACTTAACTTTGGCACTACGCAGCTTTAACATCTGACTGCCAGGCAGTATATTTCTCTCTCTTTTGGTGCCGTATTTATTTCCACAAATCTCAGTTTCTTTCAGGCCTCAACCCTTGACATGCTGGAAATGGATTATTTATAGCTCATCAATAAGGAAAGAGGCACACTCTTTCAAGGGCTTAGAGGTTGAAGAGCACTCCTAGAGAATTCAAAGTAATTTAAAAGCTTTCTTTTGAACGACTAATGCTATTACCAACACCTTTGCCTTCCCTGGCATGCTGCCTTGTATTCACTAACCTCAACCACTCTGAGTTGACAGCATGTTTATCATACCTTCCCCCAAGAACAAAGCCTCATTCCTACCCCAGACCTCCCGCCTCAGGCCATTTCTAACCCAGGAATGTAGTTCTCGTCACTGCTCAGCCCATATCTACATTGTAGAAATACCTTTTTGGCAACAAGATAAGGCACTCGCACAGCGGGCCCCTTGCTCCGAGTCTAGTGTAGATAACACAGGCAGCTTCATTGTAGGGAAAGGGCAGAAAGGGCAGGGCAGTATCCTGCGGGCAAGTTTAACTCGAGTATATCGAGGACAAAAAAAAAGACAGAAGCTCGTGTCTGTCAGGATTTCACAGCAAGACAGTCAGCTTAGCCCTGTTATAAAAGGATGCACACGCCGACAGCCACTGCCCCGGCAACAGCCACAGAAATACCCTCGTTCCTCAGGAAGCAAGGAGCCGGGCCCGCTGCCGCGTACCGGACCGCTTCGAGAGCCCGAGCACATCCCCGGACCCGGCTCGCCTTTAACGCCGGGAAAGGCGTCCGGCGGCCAGCGGACACGTCACTTCCACCGCTGTGCAGCGCTCGGGCCCCGCTACTAGACGGCTGGGCGGCCGCCGTGCTCCGCTCGGGGTTCCCCACCGCCCTCCGACGCCCACCCCGGGCG
Source organism: Aquila spilogaster (assembly GCA_024606505.1). Lineage (NCBI taxonomy): Eukaryota > Metazoa > Chordata > Aves > Accipitriformes > Accipitridae > Aquila > Aquila spilogaster. Next base: position 16,336 of record JANHGO010008010.1, on the reverse strand, counting down.
CTGCCCGCTCGGCACGGGGCGCTGCCGGCTCGCACTGCCGCCCCCCGGGCCGGCCGCCCCGGGTCTGAGCCCCCCGCGCCGGCAAGCGTGCCCGTCCCCCGGGACCGCGGGCTCTGCTCAGCCCCCGGGAGCCGGGGGAAAGCCCGCACCCCCGGAGCTCGGCGCTGCCGGGCAAGGACCTGCCTGAAAATCCCCCGGAGAGCCCCAGCCCCGGGGGCCGGCTGGGCCCGGCGCCCCTCCGGGCGGCCCGACTCGTGCTTTCGCCTGCAGAAATAACGGCCCGGCAGTTTCTCTTCTCCCCAGATTTCCTCCCGGCGGCAGGGCGGGGAGGTCCGGCTGCCCCCGGGAGCCGGCCCGGCCCCCCCCGCGCCCGCCCGGCACTCGGGGCCGGCTCCCCCCCGGCCGCTCCCGCCCGCCGCGCTTCTGCGACATCGGCTTTCGAAAGCGGCCTGAGCTCCGGCGAAGTGACAGCCGGCTCAGCCAGGGTTCACGGGCGTGAGGACACGGCACCGGTGCTGGGATAAAGCCATTTTCACTTTCGCTACTCGCCCTGTTCCTTTAAATAATAAGGAAATGCCACAGGCTTCTTGTAAAGGCGAAGCCGGGCAAGGACTGCTGAAAACACGGTTGCTGCAGACAAAAATCTGTGTTCGACTATTCTGTCGAAAGCATTTTGGCAGACTGAACAATGTTTCTTTTACCGCTCCAAACGCTTTCCTTATATTTTAATTGAACCGTTACCTTGGCCCTCTGCTGTGAGGGAAGGGCAGGTGTTTGCACCAACAGGTACTTCAACAACATCCTTGCTCTACCGCAGATGCATTTGTACGTGGTAACTAACATGCACTCCTGGCTGTGCTCGTCACCGGGGCCAACAGCAGGGCAGTCATAAAGCCCCAGGTGTCTTAATAACTTGGATACTTCCCTGTTTTTCTGGCTTCCCCAGAAGTTTGAGTCATCCAGTTTAGATGAAGACGAGGTTACAAAGTTTACAAATTGAGTAAATATAGAATATCCTTTCGGGAAGATTTGGCTAACAGTTCGTGCTGAAGGTGAGAGAACCGTGCTGCCCAGGAGTCCAAGAGTCAAGCTGAAGTCTGCATTTTGCCACAGCTTTCCTGGTAGGCTCCGGGATCATCAGCATTACTGAAAAACCTGAGCATGGAGGTTTTTCTCCATGAAAAGCTTCTCCATGAAGCGCTTCTCTCCAGCTGTTCCACCTCAAAGCAGTTTGTGTCTCCATCTTCCAGGCTACCCACACCTTTGCTTTTGCACTTTCTCAGAGCTCCTCTGACCCCAGAGGACAGAGTACCCGTGAGCCTTCCCCACCGTAACAGCCACGGGGACCCACAACTTGGATACACATCCTCACCAAAGCGCCCTCACGTCAACCTGCGTCCCCACAGCACGCTGGGTCTCCCAAGCATCTTACAGGATGTTCCTAGCTCCCTGGTTTCTTTAAAAGCAGTCTTGCTTCTCCCTTCCTTCATCATCCAATTTGAACTGACCCTGCAGGAAGCTCTCGTGCTGTTCCAGGAGCAATGCTGCTGTTAATGGCAACTGCACAAGCAGGCTATCTAACAGCATCAAGTCCTGAGCAGCTTACCAAGAATTTATTAGCACTCAGTAAATATCTACTTCACTGAGTAACTCCCAACAGCTTTACAGTAAGGTTTCCAGGATCCCACAAGTATGGGACAAGTCACGAGACAGTCCCCTTGAGCCCGAGTACAATCTGCTCTTGTTCAAAGTGGCAAAGGAAATGAAAAGTCAAAATTTGCTTGTGGGAACAAGCTTCTGCTTAGTATTAAAGCTATCTCTGGTACATCTGTAGAAATGCTTACACAGTAATTCCAGGTAACGCAGCAGTAAAGGCAGAGCATTTCTATGCAGGACAGAAAACAAGCCCAGAAAGCAGTCTAGTCAGCTGAGCTTACATTTTATAATGGCAATTTATCAGTGATTTTTGTCTGCACTGAAGCAGCCTACACACATGCAGAGTTGTAACTGAATGCAGCTTAGCACAGCGACGCTCTTCTGAAGAGCGGCACGTTATTGGAACTGGGTTTCCGAGCACCAGCACGCCCAAGCTTCCAAGCAGACGTCGGTGTCCACATGAAGATTTCTGGAAGAGGAGCTTCCCTGCATGCTGTGTCTAATCCCCTTTGTTCAGAAACCACACACAGCAAAAGTGTGCACAGATACTGCTCCAATTTGCAAGTTTTTCTTGGGTAGGGATGGTCCACCCTCACGAGTGATAAGCACATCGCTGAGAGTACATGCCAACAAACAGCGAGATATTCCATCTCACCCCAAAAAGCCAAGGAATTCAAACTCTGTTTGCAAATGTTCCCAAGCATCCATCACCATTGAGCTGTCTTACAAAATTCAAAGGCTATATAAAGAAAAACTACCAGACATTTCTTGATGCAACAGCAATTCACCCCAAGTTAAAAATAAATTTAGATGTTGTGACATTCCAGTAGAAGCCTGATTAGACACTTGTCTTGCACAACAGTGCTGATTTCTATGAAAAGTTAACTGAAGGACAAAAGGCTACTGGAATGTGAAAAAATTAAGTATTTTACATATTTCTGCCAGTGGGAAGAACAGATGCTAGCCACAGCTAGTTGCAGATATCACTTGCTGTAGAAATTTTTAATAATCATTTGACAAACAGCTGAACATTCAAGTGTTGAGCTTAGCTCATCACAGAACTTGCATTTAAAGGGAGGTCCTCCAACACCTTCCATTGCCGCTTGGCCAAAAGTAGCCATCAGAGATTCATAAATTCATAGTTCATATGCTGCACTTGGAATCTTGATTGTTTTATCCTTCTTTACACTCTTTATTTGGCCAGCACTTCCACATGCATTTGTTTTCTTTTTCCACCCAGCTGCAGTTGCAACAACAGCCATGGAACAAGGCCCGACTGCCCTAGCTCAGGGCATCCATTCCCACTTCCTTCAAATCCTGTGCAGACCAACTATCCTGCAATCTCTTAACACTAACACACTCTGTAGGGTGAATTCATTAATTTGCTTATTAAGATGTAATCCACAGTGCTCTCCCCTCCTTATTTCTTAAGGTATTTGTCCTACCCTGGCCACTGTTGATGGGATCTCTTCAAAGAGACATGCCTATTCCTAGCTATTTTCTGTACTTGCCTATCATTATTTCCAAAGAATAGCAGGGAATCTTCCTATTAACATAGAAAACGTTCAAATGCTATGATGGTAGCCATGCAAAATCTCACAGGGCTCATCTTAGTCTAGGAACACCCAGATTAAAGAGTATCTGCGGATCTTGGTGAAGAAAGCCATGATGGGGATTTTCAACACGGCACAGAGCACGTGTAATCAAAGCAGCTAGAATAGCAAGTCGCTGTGTGAAAAACTGTCCCAGTCACATGTTCCACAGCTTCGCAGCTCCAGTCCCTCTCACATCCTGTCCTCTCTTACATTAGATGCTTTGTAGCCCTGAGATTAATAACAGTTGTGAGTTCAAAGGCAGTAAATGGAACTACTTCAGTTACCCAAGCCAAAATTTAACACAGATGTCTTCTGAAGTACACTCACTGTTCAGTCACCATCTATTCCAGGATTAGAACTGACAACATTATCTGAAACTTTCATCTTCCTTAATTGATTTAATTTACTTTGTATAAAAACACACGTTTGTATATACAAGAGCAACGGGAAACAAATATTTACATATGATTAAATATACAAAGTCTCAGTACAGATACCTTTACAAAATAAATGCTAAAATCTCTCACGTTTTCTTGAAAATTTTCCATCTCTTAGAATTACGTTAGACCTATCTTCTTACCACAGTACATTTCATTAATAAAGCTTCTAAAACAACCCCTCCATTTACTGTGTGAGAAATATGTTACATATTAGACACGAGTATTTACTGCAAGCACATGCAATCATAAACAGGAAAAAGTTATGAATGCTGAAGGCACAATGCTCAATTTAGTGCTACTGTGCAATTGTCTAGGTACTGATGTGTAAAGAAAAAAAAAAGTAGGCTAGCTCAACTCAATACCATTTACTGGTAGCCTATACTGATCTTTAAAGTTTAGTCAAACATCACAAATGCATACATGACCTAAGTCAAGATCCTATAATGTGTAGAAATATCATCCAGGAAACCCCCAGACTGCATAATTGGATTACATGAAACGAAATATCAGATCGCAAGATGTGGATGCTCGAATCCTTGTTCAGAAGAGCACACTGCAAGTAAATACATACAATTACCAAAAATCCAAGTTTAAACAAACATGACTATAAATAAGCCCAGCTGACCTAAATTCAGGAAAGGTGGAATAGCAGGGACCAATTTCACATTTGTGTGTGGATTTTCTAAAAACTGTAACATCGTATCAAATCTGATGTTTTCAATATGCTCCAGTGTGAATTTCTTTTTAAATTTATGAAAAAAATAGCCATCCAACTCAGTAATAAATGAAGGTGCATTAGGAGAACTAGACATTCTCCAACCTCTTTAGAGACATGCTTAATGTAAATGAGCATTTAATAGTTTACTAAGACTGTCCATACACATAAAGTACGTGCACAAATTCTGAGAAGCATGAGGACTCAAGCTAAATGCTGTAATGGGAGAGCAAAAAATGAGAGTTAATCAGCAAATATACTTGCTGGATATCGGATGCTACTGGTATGCGTAGGCTTTCAAATACCATCAGTGTGACAGTAAAAATAGAAATATTTAAAAGGATCAAAGACTAAATAATTCAGGAAGCTCCCATGTGTAGCACTGAATTAGAGGGGAGACAAAGTTTTAAGGAAAAAGACTGAGCACACTGTGCAAGAATACAACCCAGATTCCATCGAAATACTAAATGGGAAATTCATGTGCTGAGAGTAATCTTCCTTCGCCGAAGTGGGTAGCGTCTTCTTTCAGGTGATTCTCCAGGTTTGTTTTTTTTTAGCAAAACGTAAGCATTTTTACTGGTATCAGCGTCTGTTGGTGTGACTTCTCCTGGTGATACGAAATTTTGGACATTATTTTCCTCCTTCGCCTTGCAACCAGCAAAGACTTCTTGCCGCAGCTTGCAGAGTTCCAAGGTTGGTTGCCAAGTTAACGCTTGGGAAAAACCTTCTGCTCTTTCTATTAGTGCTGGGAGAGACTGCAAAAACAAATCCAACTATCTCAAGTTACGCGGGAAAAGTAATGGTTACAATGAATGAAATATGTTAATTAGATTCTGACAGACACAAAAGCTTCAGTGCCTGCAGAGATGATCCTTAGGATGGCAGGTGAAGGTTGGGAACTTGGAGCTACCAGCCTAGCAGTGACCAGGGTCTGCACTCAGAGGCCATGCAAAGAGTTACCAAGTTTAAATGTTCCTTCATTACATCTCTAAGCTGAGTAAGTATCACAGGAACACCACAGTTCATGTCTGAGCTGGTACTGAAGTAACAAATGTCACATGCTATATGAAGTTGTACAGGTCTTCAAAAGATGTTTGACTTTTCAGATGCTGCAGGTTCTAAAATATCTGTTAAAAATACTTCCTATAGCCACACGGTAACCTTCCTTACCATGTGAAGGGGAACACTTTACAGATACAACTGCAGCAGTCCAAACCTAAATATGTACTTGCTTCAAAAGTACACACGCAAGCTTTTTTGTACAAACCTATAACCAAGATGAGTTAGAAATCCTGTTTTGTGACATTTTATTGGATCAAGAAAATAAAAAATATCCTCCTGGAGCACACAGAAATCTCACCTTCATTGCTCCACCAATCTGTTTGGATGCCGTTTCTGTCACCTGCTTCAGATCTGCGATGTAAGCATCTACAGAAAAACATAGAGCCCAAATTAACTTCTGAAACTTAACTCCCTCCCCTCAATACTTGCTATCGACTTCTTAGAAATCAGACAGAAAAGCAGCAGAGTCCCCGTATAAAACTTAAACCTACAACACATCCCTTTCATTATAGCAGAGGACAACAGTTTGTATGTTTTGTCTTACTATTATCACTCAAAATGTAGTAGTGTCTAGCAGTCTCAACTACAGCAAGCCACAAAGTTCTTCACTAGAAAACCTACAGCTTATACAAAACATGAGACACAAAGACAGTATTTGACATAAAGGAAGAGACCAATTAGAAAGAAAAAAAAAAGAAAAAAATATCTGTTTTCAAACCTTTCAAGCTCACATTACATTTGATAAAAATGCACGAAAGAAGGGGCATAAACACAACTGTGGAGAAAGTGAGATGAAGGAAATCCATTTTAAGGAGGGGAAAAAATCATCTTACTGTAAAAGCTGACTTGTTGGAGCTGCATAGGCTACATTTTTCTCCCAGCTTAACTTAGCAAGCATTAACAGCAAGAATGACAAAGAACCAAGCATAAACAACATGAACTGCATTAATTCTGCTGGGTTAATAAGAAAAGAAAGAAAGAAAAGCTTTCAGGAACACTGAAGCAGACAGCAGGTGCAGAATACTGGGGGGAAAAGGCATATATTTGATTGCAGTAGTAATATGATAAGATCATCAACACAATATACATTTTTAATGATTGATTTACAAGCAAGAATAATTCTTTACTCAAGAGTTAAACTCTTCAAGTTATTATAAAACTGTTTTGCATGTTCTCCACCATTATTCTGTCTGCAGTGCTATGCCATCAACAAAACTTAAAATCAGCAGATAAGCAAGCGTGCTCCTAGGAATGAAGCAGCCTTACCTCCACTACTATTATTTTTCTGTAAGGTTTCACCAGTGCCTGCAGTAGGATACATGGTGCATGCACCCCTGAACCCTTTCAGGGTTAAACACAGGATTCTGCTTTGAAGTCAATCTCATTAGTGCTACTGAAAATAATTTAGGTCAATCACTATATTCTAGCACAGGGTGACAGTGATCTCCTGCTGAAACGTAGTAAAGCAGCAAGAGATGGTGTTTTGTTAAATTGTCTGACCACATGCCCAATGTGCTGATCAGACACGGTTTAGGAATGCATAATCCATGCGTGGACATGGATGCTAAAACGCACCCTCATTCAGAGTTTGGAAGGAAAACCAGTCCAATAGCAGCCTCTTTAAACACACCACAGAAGTCTACGAATGGACATTCTCTAAAATAAGGATATGTCCTGTCCATAATGAAGCATTCTTACAGTAGATTATTGGGATTAGAAGACTGGTGACCCTATGAAATGGCAAGGAAGGAGTTAAGTAAAAGTAAAAATAATTACTTGGATTACTCCAGTTATACAGAAAGACTGACACACAGTTAAATGAAATTTGCCTGCAGGAGTTCAGCTTGACATGGACAGCATTATATTCCTCAGTGTTCAAGGCTTTCCAAAACATAGGGAAATGAAAAAAGGAAACGAAAGGTATTGAGTAATCTAAACATTTTTGGTTTCTGGCCACTGTACTTGCTAAACTGGGATACATAAACTTCCCAAACACTACATAATACTAAAATTCAGCACAAACTCTATACTATCTTAGCTAGGACTTTGCTGTTAGCAAACCTAAAAAGGCAATACCATGGTGCAAGCTGTTACTAACTTACAAGAAGTAGTTAATTCACATCAGAAAAGCATAGATCTGGACACTAGAAACCAAAAGAAACCCAGATATGAAGTGACACTCTTTACTGCTCCTGTTAGCTGCTTTGCTGCACAGGCTGGCATTTCTGGAAGCAATGTCTCCTGTTTACAAAGAGGAAATGATGCCTAGAGTGAAGTCAGATCAGCAGGGTGAAAACTGGAAGATTAAGCTCAGCTTCTCAAACTTTAACACCACTGCTTGTTAAACCAGCTTTACATCATGTGCAGTAATCCACAGTGAGGGTTCTGTAACCACGCTTTTCAACTTAGAACAGCATTGGTAAATTCTGTCATTTTTCAATACTTAAGAACAATACTTAAGACAAAACATTCAATTTCTTAAGGCCAGCCTCAAGAAACCACATCCCAATCACCAACTGCAAAATACACCACCTTGTTCCAAAGAGTTTGTATAAGGCATCTTTCAAAAGCATGTAGCGAACTTATGACGTTGTTTGCGGTTTTGTTTCTTTATCAACCCTCACAAATGACACAGGCAGGATAAAATTTGATGCCTACTTTGCAAGTTAGGAGAGTCAACACTGCCATCACTGAGTACTACACAACTGCTTTCAATTCCCTGAAGAAACTCACTGATTAGGAAGAGAGACTGAAGCATTTCTAGTATTCATGTAAAAGGAACACAAGAATGGTTGGAGTATAATGTCAGTGATCCATCTAGTTCCCCATCTGGCCTCCACCAGTAATGAAGGAAAGTAAGAAAACCTGTTGAGGGTAGCTCTGTGACAATTTCTACCCAATACCCATACAGCGGCCAGCTTTTTCCTTTAAGTACAGTGCCTAACAGCAGACAGCACTTAGAAGAGAAAGGGGGACAACAAACCCATGCAGCAATACATTCCGTTATGACAAACTTCCAGCTATTTTAGTTAATTATTTACACAGTCAATAATTTTAAACCATTTTAAAGAAAGCTTCTTAAACATTTATAGCTAGCCAGTAAGGTAGGCAGTGTTTCCTCAGTACAGTTGCCCTCCCCGTGAATTCTTTACCTTGAGAAGGCTGTGATCTTATCTCTTCTGGTGTTACAAAAGGCTGGTAGAGCTTCTGCATATTCAAAAAAAAGAAAAATTCTGAAATACTCTCTTGGTTTAATAGATATCTAATGTACACACAGCAGTCAGAACAATGGAGGAAGGCTAGTACAAGGAGATGGTGGTGGAATGATTTAGATAAAGAATCTATTAGGGGTACAGTTTATAGATACTCAGTTACTGGCAATAGTGTTCTGGTTAACACAGTTAAGTTCACTGCAAGCGCATCTCCAAAATCCACTTTAGTTTGCAGAATTCTAATTATTAAAGCATGAGAACTAAACTGAAATCCAGGCATTTTGGAAGAAGCATTGCCACCTGCTGCACAACTGAGGAAAAAGAGCAGCTCTGGCTTCTAAGGAGCCATTCACAAAACCCAGTACGCTTTCACAGAGGAGCAAACTCGAACAAAGGGTACATTAAGACAAAAAACTAAGAAAAAGAAAACTATTTAAATGACTACGTTCTAGCCCTGCTATTACTTATGCATGAATAAGAACACTCTCCTTCACAGACCAGGCTCTCTGGCTCTTTAGTACTACTGGGAGTCTTGTGACTTGACATCAATTAATTGTGACATGAAGCTAACTAATAATAAATACAACTAATATTTAGCTATATTAAAGGTGGAATTAGAAGTAACTACTGGGGAAGAAGGAAACAAAGCAAAGACATGGGAACATAAGTTATATCATCTGCAAGTTAGTATTTTTCTCCACTTCAGGAGCTATCCCTCAACCTTCTTCAACAAAAAACAAGTAGGACGAAAGTTAATTATTCCTCCCTGTAGTTTTACCAGAGCAAATTTTTCACAGTTCACACATCTTTTTAGCAAGTTTACAGTAGCAGCTCCAAGCAGAAGAACAAACACTGCTGACATTATCCTCAAACATAACAGAACGTATTGACGGAAAACCTACAAGATGATCTCTTGCTTTGGCAATTACAGGGAGATCACCACACTAAATGAGTGGTTCTCTCCAGATAAACTGCAGTTAATTACCAAGTCTTCATAACGGCTCTTTATGCCTCAGAAAACATGCATCACTGGAGTAGCTAGGGTCAAAATAGAACGTAAAAATTCCTCAACCACGAGCAGAGAAACGACTACTACCTTTGCAGAAGTAGCCAAGAGAGGAAAAAAAGCCACTGTATTTACAGAGATAAACTAAAAACTTTCTGTCTTTTGCAGACATTTTAATTAAAATAATCCATCTTCTTGTGGTGGTGTAAAATTTGAAGAGGTCAGGAACAGAAAAAAGGTAGCATGAGAGGCATTCTAAATAACTAATCCACTTTGGGACTCAGGTAGAACATAGTTTTCCTTTTGCAGAAAGATTAAAAGGTCTCATTAAATCTTGGTGTTATGCAATAGCATGTTCTATTTTAATTGATGTTTTTGGTTTGTTTTACATACTTGATATATTGAAAAAACAGAGAAATCACAAAAGGCAATATATGTTAGAAAATATGTCAGATTTGAGGCAAATATATACCCATGCACTTTTACTTACTGTAAATCATCCAGGCTTGGCTAACCTAGAGAGTGACTTACTTTTGTCAATTTTAGACCTCAGAAATGCAATGTAGGCTCTTAAGCAACTTTCTAAAAAAAAAAAAATCTGTCGTCTTTAGTATAGAATCATAGAATAGCTGAAGTTGGAAAGGGCCTCTAAAGATGGTCTAATCCAACCCCCTACTGAAAGCAGGGCCAACTACATCAGGTTGCTCAGAGCCTCATCCAGTCAGGTTTTGAATATCTCCAAGGATGGAGACTCCACAGTCTTGCTGGGCAACCTGTGCCAGTGTTTGACTACCCTCACAGTCCTTTTTTATTTCTATATTTAAATGGTTAAATGGAATTTCCTGCATTTCCATTTGTGCTTATTGCCTCTTGTCCTTTTTTATTTCCATAGAAAATTGACTCCTAATTAATCAGCAGGTAAGCAAAAGGCAGGCCTAATGTAACTGTAGGAAAGAAATTTAGCAACCAAGGACATGACTGGGTTGTTTAATGCCAGTAATTAACTTACACTCAGTGTCAAAAACCAGAGAAATTACTGCACCTGTTCATTAATCCACATTACTTTTTCTTTTTTTCCCCTTTCGTTACTGAAAGTACTTACTCCATGTAGTCATTAGCTCAACAAAGTGCTTAGGAAAACACAGACATCTTTTTAGAAGTCATACACTGCACATGATAAAATCTCTATGTATCATAACATTTAGTACTTCAACCAGCCTTCAGCCAAGGATTTCAGAAACCTGGATTTGACAAGATAAATAGATGTATACTGGCTTGTAAATCGTGAGTCATCAGGCTGAAGCAATCTGCTTAAGTAACTTGCTGAACTGTGCCACAGACCCAATTTACTCGTAGTCGCACCACTTTGTAGTAACCCTCATTGTATTAATTTGTTCTTCAGTGAAAAGAATACGACGAAGAATCAAAAGCAACTACGGGAAGGAGCTTAAAGGTCAACATTTGATGATTTATTTCTTCAAGGAACATGTGGTCAGCAACTACTATATGCAAAAGTTTTCTGAAAATCTTAGGTTACTCACCAACAACTCTTGCTCTGCTTTCATGGTTTGGATAGCATGCATCAGTATCTTTTTAGGCCACTGCTTACGCTTTTTTGTTGTCTCTACTATTAGCTCATCAAATTGATCTTCAAGAATTTTGATGTTGGAACCTAAAAATCACAAACACACAAAGTTATTGTAGGAATACTCCTACAATTTTTTTTTTTAATTTGAGACAAAGTTATAAGGAAAAAGACAGCTTTAGATCTGAAATAAGAAATCATGTGTGATTATCAATGAAGAGAAAGATATCTGTCTCAGATCTCCTTGTAAGGTGATATAGAAATTGGAGCACAACTTGATGTTGCCCAGTTACTTTTGAAGCAAGGGAGCCAGTGAGAACGGGGGGGACAGGGAACGTTCTAGGAAAAAACCAAAAATATATTTTTCTCTACGCATTCTGAATCTATAATCTTACAAAGAAATGGTTACTTTTCAAGCAAGAAAAATGGTTTATCTGTGTAATTTATAAGCATTAAACAAACACCAAGTGTCCAAACAGTAATTTGAAGACTAACTGATTTTATATCATATAGAGCACAGATACGCCATTTACTTTTAAAATCCATCTATGAATTTTTGACAATATACAATGCCACCTTAATGAAACATTGTTCCCAGAAATACTCTGCATCCTGAGGACATGTGTAATTACTAGTCACATGGAGTTTGCAAAAAAAAAAAACCAAACCCAAAAAACCCCCATGTCTTCTCTCAACATCTGAGGCCTGAGAGACTGTATCTGGTAGGAGCTAACTTTCACAGCTTGCTTTTCTAATTGTAAGATTAGACTAAATACCTAGAAAATATTTTCAGCTCTCGACTGAAGTGTTTTGACTACTGCTACCCTAATACAGGTACTCAGCTTCTTCAAGATTGCAATTAAACTTAACAATTTTGAAAGCTTAATATAGTATTTTAAAACTGGTTTCAAAATTTAGCAAATGCCTGTACTGTCTTGACATCACACGCCATCATTACAAACTAAAAATTAAGAGTTATAGAAGAAAACAAAATTAACCACTCAAATTTATATCCTAACTGTGTGTAACTGAAAGGTAATGCATATTTCTATATTCTTCCATCTGCACACTCCTATAATTTTTCTCCCCTGGTGGAGATTTGAAACGTTGACAACAGTCTTGCCTTTTTTTTTTTTTTTAATTTAATTTTGCTAACTCCTTAGCATTTAAATTCACTGTCGCCACTAACATCTTGAGCACAACTTGCAAGCCATGCAGTGTTTTCAATCTAGCGGTAAAGAATGGATTTTGAGCACCCTCTCTTGGTCAATCTGTGCAGAATCAGGTGATGGTAAACCTCAGAAAGGCAAAATAAAGGTTTTAAACAAAACCAGCCCACAAACTTGTTTGGTTTAGGATCACCATGAAATTATTTAAGAATAGAGGGGAAAAGACTTGAGCCACTGGTCAATGTAAACACTGAAGGCAGAAAATGCCAGCTCACTGGTGATTCAAACTGGATCAGAGATACGCAAATGAGGAAATTTATGTCAAATTAAAAAGGACAATACAGTCCTTACACCTGCTTTATGGCAGCTGTAGGAAGATGACAGTATCTCAGCTGGCATAAGTTAGACTTGTACAGACAAAGGCTAATTTACTGAAAATAACATCCAACCGGACAAAGTTTTCCTGTTAAGAAAACCCTCTTACGAATTTTTGAACTAACTAGAATTAGTTAAGTGAGCCTGAATCAGTTCAGCATTTTGCATTGCGAGACCAGTGCATTTTTTACTTTGTAGTCAAAGCAGTTGGAGTTTTATCATTCTAGAACTACAACTGCAGAAGCTTCCTGACCAAAAAACAGTTCAAGGAGCTCTTTCTCTATAGGCAGTTCAATATATCTGTATTTTTGGCTTTGTGCAACTGTAAAAAGCATCAAGTTACAGGCAAAGAACACCTAACGCTAACACAGATGAGCAAATGAATCGTACTGAAATTTTCTTTGGACACCAGACTACCAAGAATCTCCACTACTATTATTCAAAAGACAATAATTATAAAAATATTGTATATATTACATAAAAATATATGACTATATAGTAATAATTATAAACATTTACTTAATTCGTATATTAGACAGTAGCAACAGACATACTACTGGCGTCTCTTGCTAGGAGGAGATCTTGGCCAATGTCCCTAGCACAAAATCACTCAGTCTGGAAGGGCCCTCAGGAGGTCTCTCCTGACTCAAGCCTCCTGCTCACAGCAGGGTCAACATCCAGTTCAAACCAGGTTGCTCAGGGCTTTCATCCAGTTGGTTCTTGGAAGCCTCCAGTGCTGGAGACTGCACAAGGTCTCTGGGCAACCTTTTCCAATGTTCAGTTATCCTAATAGTGAATTATTACTTCCTTACATCAAGTCAGAACGTCTCTGTGTAATTTATGACCCTTGCCTCTGTGCACCTCAATAAATAGCCTGGCTCCATATTCTCAGTAACCTCCTCGTAGGTACTGGAAGGCTGGTTTGTCTTCTCTGGGCTAAACAAGCCCGGTTCCTTCAGTCTCAACTCACAGGGCAAGTGCTCCAGTCCCCTGGCTGTCTTGGCAGCCTCTGATGGACTAACTCCAGTTTATCAGCAATTTACCTATACTAGGGAGTCCAAAAACAAGTGCAAGCGCACTACTTTGGATGTGCTCTAGTAAGCACAGTCAAGGCAAATAATCACTTCCTTGGATTTACTGACTACACTCCTGCTAACACAATATACTAGGCTGGCTCAGGGTTAGCCCGCCAGGATCCCCAAGTCCTTTTCATCCTGTACCCCTGCAGGGGGTTACCCCTTCCCAGATTTAGGACTTTGCTTTTTGTCCTTGTTGAATTTCATGAGATTCCCACAGATGCGTTTCTCCAGCCTGTTTATGTTCCCCTGAATGGGCCTGCCCTTGAGCATATTCACTGCATGCCACCCTGGTTGATGTCAGCTGCAAATTGGGTGAAGGCACCTTCCATCTCCTCCTCCAGGTCACAGATAAAGACATTAAACAGAACGGGTCCCAGAACAGACACCTGAGGAACTCTGCTTGTAATAAGCCCTGAGGTAAAAGTATGAACCATTAAACACTACCCTCTGAACGCAATGATCCAGCCAGGATTCTCACCTCCCTAGACCATAACATCCTAGCTTGGATGCTCTGGGAGGCTGTGTCACTGAGTACTGGAGCAATTCCAATCGAAGAACACCAAGAGGGTTGGCACCCAGAGTACATGATGTATGAGAAGCAGCTGAGGGAGCTGTGTTTGCCCAGCCTGGAGAAGAGAAGTCTAGGGGGTAATTTAACTGCTACCCTCAGCTACCTAAAGGGTGTCCTAAAAGACAGAGGCAGGCTCTTCTCAGGGTTGTGCAGCAAAAGGATGAGAGGCAACAGATACATTACAGTAAAGGAAATTCCAATAGGCCACAGGAAAGAAAATTTTCACCATGAGGGCAGTCAAACACAGAAACTCACTGCCCAGAGAGGGGGGGGAAGCCTCTGGACTTGGATCCTGTTGCTGTGTTCTAGATTTAAAAATAGATCACCTTACCCTATTCCGTGAAACGTTGTATACTCCCTTTATTCTGACAAGAGAAGCTGATGAAATAGAACACACTCTGTCCTAACCTCCGGAATGAAAAATCTTGCTTTGAAATCCTGACTTTCTAAAAGCTTGCTGTAGACTTTCCAGCAAGACAGCTGCCATTAAACTTAATTAAACATTTATTTTTCCCATGTTAATATCAGATACTTTGGGAGTCTCTAACCTACTCTTCTCTAGTAGTCAAGAGCAGATACTTTAAGTTAGGTAGGCACCACACTAGTGATCGCTGGAACCTGTGCCTCAAGATCTATAAAGATCTTGACAGAAGTGTCAAACAAGCAACGGTCCTTCAGATAAAGCACTTTCCCCTTCCCTTTTCTCTTGGATACAGGTCCCTACACATCTTGGTTACCTTTCGTTTATGCACACTGCTGTGCGAGAATCGTGCTCCTGCAGTGCAGCACTTCAGATCTTCACATGGGCACATCTGAGTTGGGGTTTGACCTTACCTGCCCCATGAACATCCTCGCTGCCACAGACAGCTGGGGAGGGGAAACTGCCCGATTAAAAATACCACACGCAGAAACCAAAACAAAACTACCCAGCAGGAAATGAATGGAAACGAGAGCATACCACTCTGCAGCTCGGAGTCATCCGAAGTCTCCTCCCAGGGCTGCCCATTAACGGTAACGTTCTCCTGCACCGCTGTTTCGAAGTTCTGCAAGGCACGGGAGAGCTTGAGAAGCCATCCTTTGGGCACAGGTACGCCACATCTGCGGCTAGAAAGGCCCCTCCAGCCTCACCGCCCTGCGCGGGTTGGCCACCTCGGGGGAAGCAGCTACATAAACCCGCTAACCTACGGGCTGACGCCGTGGGGCGCCTCAGCTTTGTGCTGAGCCCCTGGCAGGAGCGGGCACAAGCGCCCAGAGACGGGACCTAGTAGCGCCGGGCCTCCCCGCTCACCCCCTCAGCCTCACCCAGAGCGCGTCTCCCGCGGCGGCGGGTCCGCCCGGCTGCCCCTGGGCCAGGGCCCGCACGAAGGGCGCGCAGAGCGCCATCACCTCGCCTAGGCCGCGCCGCGAGCCGCACCGCACCCGCGGGTCCCGCTGGGCGGCGGCGGTGGCGGTCGGGCTGGGCGGCGGCCCCGCGCCCGCCTCCCCCGGAGGCGGCAACAACAGCGGCACCGGGCCGGCCGCCATTTCCCGCCTCGGACGCAGGGAAAATGCCGGCCCGGAAGCGGAACCCGCCGCCTCCCGGCCTCTTCCTCTCAGCCCCGGAGGGCGGCATGGCGGCGGCGGGGCCGGTGGACTGTCACTGCCACCTCGCCGCGCCCTGCTTCCAGACGGTGAGGCGCGGAGGGGCTGGGCGGCGGGGGCGGCGGCGGCGGCGCGGCCCCGGCGCTGAGGCGGCGTGTGTCTCTTGCAGGACGTGGCGGCCGTGGTGCGGGCGGCGGAACAGGTGAGGCGGCCGGCAGCGACCCTCTCGCCGCTCCTCCCCGGCCCCGCCGCCCGGCCCGGCCTCAGCGGGGCGGGGGCTTCTCTCTGCC